>JAIGNY010000510.1:250000-552500 GCA_020152595.1 Chiridota heheva
AATGGTTTTGCATTCATCTTAATACAAAAAGTCAAAATTTTAATCAAATAGAAGTTGTCATGGCAACTCTTGTAATAAATCAATGTTGTGTTGAATACCATTGATTTGAAAACTTGAATTTCTCATGAAAAGTTTTGACAAACCAATGTTATTATTTGTACTGCATCCAACTGAAAATTTAACTGAAAAATGTACACAAAATATCATCTTGATCAGTTTCTAGATCTATGATTATAACTTCAGACATTTTAAGTTGTCATGGTAACCACGTATAGTATGGTGAATTTTTGCGAACATTTTTAAAATGCAATATTTACTGTGATTTGTTATTGGTGAAAATGATAATGATATTCATATCAAGCCCTGATTCATGAATAGTAATGCATGTAAGGAGAACGATGGTGATTAACACTTTCTACATATAAATACACATTTTATGCAGCCTATGATTTGTTCAATTGTTGCTATAAATAACAATTGTGCTAGTCTTTAATTTGTCTACTGCAGTCATGGTGTATTAATCAACCACCATGGAATTGGCTTTGTAACAAAAGTAGATGCAGCTTTAATGAGTACAAGGAGTATATGAAATGTGTTCAACTAATGTTGTCTTTTTTTCTGGATTTTTCTCCACGAAATATTTAGGAATGGGAATAAAAGCAATAGTGGTCAGTCTTGGTCCACTAAAACCGTACGATAACTTTGCTCTTGATCTCAAATGGCATTTCAGACCAAGCACTGTACTTATCCCCTAAATTAGTATGAAAATTTATCATAGTATAGATTGTCAAGACAACCATGCAGTACGTTATTTAAGAGGAAAAAAACTGTGGGATTGACCAACCTAACATATACTTATGGAATAAAGTCTCTGTATCAGGTTCGCACATAGGCAAAATCATTAATTCTTTTACAAAAATTATGTCCGATAGAGTGTTTGATAGAAATACTATATGGAATATAAACCCAAATTATCTTTTGCATCCTTTGAATTGTAACTCTCACATTCACCATTAAAAGCTATTATATTTTTGCAATACACTGCATCATTGCATCTCGTATGGCATCCTTGGTGCATGGCAATCACATGTATTTAAGTAAGGCAGTTAGGAGTTCAAAACAGGAATGGGTTGCTTCTGGCAGGGTCGACCACAATGGGCTCCAGCCATTTTAACATTGGTCTTCCTATCCCCATTCTTTGGATGAAGGAAGTTCTGGTGTTCATAGAAAAACTTGACTCCCCCCCCCCCCCTTCCTCTCCCACAAAGAACTGCCTAATGTGCAGTTCTTCAGATGTGCTGACACTAAGAGCTGCTTTGGTTGGAGAAAGAAGTACCATAGTCCTCCCCTTTTATGTGAAAAGCTGCAAGCGAGCTTTTATCTTCACTACTTGTTCGATTTGTTGCGATATTATAACAACATAACAAAGCGTCATGAAGCAATATCTTTCCTTAGGGGAAATGGTCCGTCAATCATTTACAGTTAATGCACATATCACCTCAGGGCAAATGATACAGTTATTTTTATCATGTTTTCGAACAAATTTTTTCCACCAAGACACCTAACACAGATAAGTGATTTCAATCACAAAAGTGCCCTGATTACTCAGCACTGCATTTCTGTAATCTTATACACACAAATAACCCTGGGCTACTTGGCTGTGGTGTGCATAGGAATGGCAGATAAACAATCAAGGTTTGGAGTGGAAACATAATACACTGAACACGAACAAAGTCAGGTTGATAATTGTCATACCTGAGTTTTCAGGATTAACTCGGGTGTCGGGTGCAGGCAGGCTTAAAGAGGAACCTTTTGGCATGGTTCTAAAAGAGCCAAAGGCACATTGTAACTGATTGCCATGCATTGTTTGATAGGTACTTTCTTGTTTTAGGATCCTTACTGTCGACACGCACCTACTGTAGAGCAACAAACCATGCACCAACTCTTAAGTCCTTCGTTATTAAGAAGGTACCCCAAGAAGTACTTTACCAGCCCATTTCCAGCACTAATGCAAGTGATAGTCATATCAACAGAACACGAACCACCAACAAGCTCAAATCTTATATCAGCAACACAATGTAGGACCACTCGTATGGAAATGTCAGGTTGAAGCGAGCCAGATTCCAGACTGAATCAAACCTTACTGACACTGCTTCACCCTGACAGGGCCTCAAAGCTTAAGAAACCCAGTCAATCTGATCAGGCCTGACAAAATGTCAGGTAAGTCAGGCCAGACTACTAACCTGACATATCCTAACAAGATGGGACTTCAATTTTTTTTTTTTTAAGGACTTAAAATATTTCAAGAGCAAGACAAGTAGTCTGGCAATAACCTGACATACCCTCCAAGATGGGACTTTAAAACGTTTTTAAGTTTTAAGGACTTAGAATATTTCAAGAGCATGACAACCTAGCCTGACATACTCTTACAAGATGGGACTTAGATTATTTTTTGATATTTTAAGGACTTAGAATATTTAGAAGCTTGACAACTACATTTAACAGGCCGTGGTACAAGGGCAGCCTGAAGAAAGTACCAAAGCCTGTTGGAGGGTCAGATATATAGTTTAATCCTGTAATACACAATGAAATAAGTGGAGTCCCTAGGCGAAAGTGTATCAAAACAATGAGGATATTTAGGGATATCCAGGGTTTTTTGTTTTCATAAAGTGTGGATAAGCCTAGACTTGTATATACAAAAACTATCTAGGGATATCCAGTTTAATCTTAAGTGAAGAAAACCCAGACTAGTCTGGATAAATGTAGACTTTATTATGTAAAGATCCACAGAGGCTGGATAAATAAGGACTTCACCACTTTTCTGGCGACAGAGTCCAGAAAATCAAAATTTCTATATGAGAAGAAAGTCTAGAAAATATGGATATGTCCAGACTAATGAAAAATGAAAGCATCAATGATGGTGTATGATGTTCAGAAATGGTGGCGGTATTAAACCAAAAACGTGCATGTAACTTACATGGGCATATTTATATTTCATAAGAAATGCATATAAGAAATGATCACAATTTTCATATTATTAAGTTCAAGTATGCTTTTTGCATGTTTCATGAAGCAATATCTTTCCTTAAGGAGAGAAATGGTCCATCAATCATTCACAATTATTGCACACATCACTTAAGGCACAACTATTCTTATTACCAGTTTGCAAACAAATTTCTTCCACGAAGACACTTGGCCCTTACTCTACCACACGGCGATAGTATCGCCGTTTTCAAACCACCTTTTTCTAAAAATGAAATTGGGACTTTACCACAGTCCTATCAGAGTAATCTTGGTATCATTTTAAAGTACTCAGATATTTCTTTCACAAAATGAAACTTTTTCATTGGGGTCAATATTACATAATTTTTTTAAAAAGTACATCGAAAAAGGGTAAAACTCAATAATTGCTAAAAAATTTACAATTTGTTTATTTTTCTCTTTTACATCTTACGACAAATTCAAGATCACATTTTTGCTTCAAAATCAATCACACAAGTCCTAAGACATGATAGTTTGGTTTCTGGTATAATTTTTATAATCCCTACGTGTAATTGTTCTGGAAAAATTTCTTCAAAATTTCATGAATTTCTGCCATTTTTGACTCGTTTTTTTCTTCAAAAAATTGTATAACCCAAATCGTACATCACACATGCTTTGTTGAATCTTCGTTCGAAAGCGCTTGAAATTTCCTTTCATTTGATGTATAAATAAAGGCATACCCCCCTCTATTTAGAACTTATCCCATAAGAAATAAATTACACCTCTTCAATTTGAACGACTACGTGGTGCAGAGGAAATGTGCGCGACTAGCATGCGAGTGCTCCGGGTTCGAGTCTCACCGTGACTACTGCATAATTATTTTTCTGCTGCAGCTTTCGAGGACGTTTGACTTTTATCATTTTTGATGTGTTTTCACATGGCATTCCACATGGCATCCCATCCCATGTCCCACATGGCATTCCACCATATCTTTCACATGGCATCCCACTCCATGTCCCACATGACATGACATCCCATGTCCCACGTGGCATATTCCATCATATGTCTCACAGGGCATCCCACTCTACGACCCACATGGCATTCCACCCTGTCCCACATCCCATGTACTAAATGACATCCCACCTCATGTCCCACATGACATCCCATGCCTTGTCCCACATGGCATTCCACCATATCTCCCACATGGCAAACCACCATACAGTGTCTCACATGGCATTCCACCATATGTCCCACATGGCATCCCAGGCTATGACCCACATGGATCCCATCCTACATGTATGACCCACAATAATCCAACCATATGTACCACATTACATCCCTCCCTATGTCCCACATGGCATCCCTCCCTGTGTCCCGCACCAGTGGCTTCCACCTGATGTTCCACATAGCATCCCACCATATGTTCCACATGGTATCCCTCCTAATGTCCCAATGTCATCCTACTTTATGTCCCACATGGCATCACATCCCATGTCCCACATCCCATGTCCCTATGGCCTCCTACCCTATGTCCCACATAGCCTCCTACCCTATGACACACATGGCATCCTACCTTATGTCACACATGGCATCCTACCTTATGTCACACATGGCTTCCCAACCTATGTCACACTGTGTTACTCGTGGCATCCCATTCCATGTCCCACATGGCATTCTACCCTATTTCACATGGCATCCCACACCATGTCCCACATAGCATCCCATTCCATGTCCCACATGGCATCCCACCCCATGTCCCACATGACATCCCATAGGCTCCATAAGAACAGACCTGCCAACCTTTAGGATCACCAAACTGTATTCTGGAACTACAAAAGTTGAATTTTTAATTAAAAAAACTGTACTCTTCAAACAAAATGTACAAAACAAAGGTTTACTGTGGCTATTTAATGTCAGATTATGTAGTGGTTAAAATGTATTCCACCCCCCAAAAAAAGGGCTTCGCCGTATGCGGGGACTTTTAAGAAAAGTGCCCACGGAAACTTGTCAAGTGTTAAAAATGGTTATAAATCGTATTTTGAATCTGAATCTGAATCGGTTAAGTCGGCAAAAATCCTTCAAGAGGACATGAACGCCAACCGAGTGTAAAAAGTATGAGTAAAAAATTAAAAATAATAAAACATAAAAAAATATAAAATATAAATAAATAACTTTTTAAAAATTTAAAAAAAAAAAAAAATGTATTCTGGTGCCAAAAAACGTACAATCGTATTCCCAACATTTTCCTGTATTAAATACGGCAAAATCGTACTAGTTGGCAGGTCTGTAAGAAGTCTCATCCTAGCTATCACAGTATGATTGAGTATATCATGATTGAGCATACTATGTATGAAAGTGTCAGTTCATATAATAACTAATATGCTGAAATGGGGTGGGATGCCATGTCCCACATGACATTTAATATAATCCCATGTCCCACATGACATTCCATCCCATGACAATCCACCCTAATGTCCTGCATGGCATTCCACCACATATCCTACATGGCATTCTACCCTGTTCCACATGGCATCCCACCCCATGTCCCACATGGCATCCCACCCCATGTCCCACATGGCATCCCATAAGCTCCATAAGAAGTCTCATCCTACCTAATCCTACCTACCACAGTCCCTGATTGAGCATACTATGTATTAAAGTGTCAGTTCATATAATAACTTATATGCAAATGAGTTGTTGAATAAGAAAAAAAGGTGGAGTCAAATAATTATGCCTGATATAGCCCTTGGTGTATACAACATGGTAAATATTAAATCATATGTCCTTCATGGCCCCCATCCATGTCCCACATGGCATCCCTCCCTATGTTTATATGCAATCACATCCTGTCACACTCCCTGACTAAGCATAATGAATAAAAAAGTCTGGTCAGGTCATAATACTGTAGCAACTTTATGCAAATGAGCACAATAATAAAGGTGGAGTTTAAAAAATCATGCCTGATACAACTGTTGGTGCAAAAATATTTTGAAGAATTTTAAGGATTTTAAATCTTAAGTATCGCAAGAGAGACTTGAAGATTCTGAAGAAAATAGGAAAATTATATCATTTGACAGTTATCTCCTAAAAAATATCAAATGTATTGTAGACTTTTTAAGGAAACTAGTCATCAATCCTATCTTAAGTATCTCTGAAAAACTTTAACATTTTATAAATCTACCTACTGTGGTGTAGCGGTTATCATACCTGTCTACAGACCACGAGGCCCCGGGTTCAATCCTGGGGTGGGTAGACACGCCAGTGCACCACAACTGGTTATCAAAGGCCGTGGACATTGACTTGGTTGTCGATGTTATGTCTGACGTCGTATCTGTGTTCTCGTCCGGTCGTATTAAGCGTTTCGTGATAGCATTTGTACTATCATAACCGAATACGCAGGCGGCGACCCGTCATTGTAATTGTGTGTTCAACTCTCTCTCTCTTAACATTTTATATCTACCTACTGTGGTGTAGCGGTTATCATACCTGTCTACAGACCAAGAGGCCCCGGGTTCAATCCTGGGGTGGGTAGACACGCCAGTGCACCACAACTGGTTATCAAAGGCCGTGGACATTGACTTGGTTGTCGATGTTATGTCTGTTCGTACGTCGTACCCGTGTTCTCGTCCGGGTAGTATTAAGCGTTTCGAGATAGCATTTGTACTATTATAACCGAATACACAGGCGACGACCCCGTCATTGTAATTGTGTGTTCAACTCTCTCTCTCTCTCTCTCTCTTAACATTTTATAAGGAAATTCTAACCTTCCATAAGAATATCTGAAGAAACTTTAACTTTTTCTAAGGAACTCTGAAGAGACTTTAACATTTTCTGAGAATTTCCAAAAAAGTTAAACATTTCTGAAAAATCCCAGGACAAATCTGTGGATGGCCGGACGGCCGGATGATCGGATGGACATAATCGCCATTACGTAGGTTCGCATAATGCTACGCATGCGAACCAAAAATAAGTGAGTCTTAAGCAAGGTGTGGAATTGTTTCAGGGATTGAGCAGATTTGATTGAAAGAGGTAAGTCATTCCAAAGTTTTGGGCCAAATATTTGCAAAGAGCGATCGCCATATGTAAGTTTACTTTTTGGAACATAAAAGATGAGGTGGTTTTGAGAGCGAAGGCGGTAACTAGTTTGTTAATAATGAAACATTTCGGTCTGATGTAACGGGGCCATGTTATAAAGGGATTAAAAAATGAGTATTAAAAGTTTAAATTTAATTATATATGAGACAGATTTTGCAGTAGATTAAGTGATGGAGTGAAACGGTCGCTTCTTGTGGCGAGCCTTGCAGCATAATTCTGAACACGCTGCAACTTTTTCACTGTAACACCTGGCACCCCTGCAAGAAGGACATTGCAATAATCTATGCAGCTATGCACAAGTACATTTACAAGTGATATTGCAGAGCTTCTGTCCAGAAACTTCATGCACCTTCTAATCTTAAATAAATGGTAAAATGCAGTTTTGCATTTGTGATTGACATGGTCAGCCATTGTCATATTTTGATCTAACCAGGGATACTGCTCTATAACAGTATCCCTGATCTAACCAAGTGCCCAAATATTTGACAGTGGAAGATAATTCCACACTGTCGTTACCAATAGCAATACTGCCAATATTTAATTTTTTCAGTTGGTTATTGGATCCAAAAATAATAACTTCACTTTTTGAATCATTCCTTTTTAATTTGTCGTAAATCATCCAATCTTTCACTATTTTTAAACAACCTTCAATTTCAGCTATGACTGAGATCACATTTGATGGATCATTAGCATTAAATGACATGTATAAGCTGTGGTCATCAGCATAACCATAAATACTGGGAGAAACGGCTCTCAAAGCATCAAAAATAGAAGATGCAAACCATGTAAATAAGAGGGGTCCACAACAAGAGCCCCGAGGCACACCAAATTCTACATCAAATGCCCTTGATTCAGCATTGCTGATAAGGATTTTTTGTTTCCTTTAAACTAAATAGAATTTGCCTGGTTCTGATCATCTTTAGGCCTCTTCTGGGTTGGATCCAGGTACTAAAAGATCTCCATCACTGGCGAAAGCCTTCTGACGTTTCCTAATCCTCAATTTCACTTTCAAACAAGATTCGAGATGCACATTTTTCTGTTGCCTCAACATAAATGTCAAATAAATCAAAAAATAACTCGAGTGACGTTGCTATAAAACTTTTTGACAATGATCGAGGGGGTATGTCTTTTATTGCAGCAATGCATGTGAAAGCATGTTGTTTACTCTACAGAATGGTGTTTCAAACTTTTCATTACGATATAGGGGTGGATCACGTAATTTTTTAAGAAAATGGGTCAAAAAATTACAAAAAATCACAACATTTTACATGTTTTACCAATAATTTAAAAATAATGACCAGATATGAGCAAAATGTGATTAGATTTGGAGGCAATATGACTTGTCTATATAGTATATATAGAAAAAAATATTTAAATTAATTTTCTAAGTAATTTTTGTAAATTTTTCAAAAAAATGCATTTTTTGGGCCTTTTTAAACAAAAAGGTAAATTTCTGGATGTTTGGACAAAATTTGCCGAATTGTTTTAAGTATAGACCCCCCCAAAAATACAATTTTATGAAAGATCTTTCTGAGATCTTTGCAACGAAACTATTTGCACCCCTATAGAATGTCGGTAAGGTCCCGATTTTATTTTTGGAAAAAGGTGGTTTCAAAACTGCAATAGTATCGCCGCGTAGTAGAGTAAGGGTTAATATGGAACAATAAAATATGGCAGAAATATAAGTTTGACACAAGTTGACACTTTAGGCTGAAACTTAGTGCCTAATCCAAAAATTTAGCCCATACTTGGCACATTAACTATTAGAGTTAATTAGAATTAAACACATTTCCATGCAATGCAAGCTTTCATGAAACTAGTCTACAAAGGAGAAGACAGAAAACCTGCAACGGAGTTTAGTGTATCTCCAATTGTTTGCAAGCAATGACATTTTAATTATATACAAAAATAATAATCAAGTTTTCTCATAAATATTTAAAACTAAAACAAATTAATTAATTTAAGAAATAAAATGAGAAAGTAATCATCATGGACTAGAAGCATGCATCCATTCTACAATCATGGTCAAAAGTAATTGGGACAAATCCCCACTTACCTTAATTAATGATGAAAGTCACATGTAACACTGTGTTTTGCAAAGCGCACAACACTGAATGGTGGGGGCGGCGGAAGGTGAGTCAAATATTTGAGTGATTTCATCCCATGACTCTTGGCCATATCATGGCGATAATGTGGGTAAGATTTTCATTTAAAACAAAGTGTAGTAAATATTTAAAGTAAAACAGAAATTAACAAGAAAACATGAGAGATTAATTAAATTCAAATCTAAAGTCGGTGGATTGCACCAATTTGCATTCAGTAAGTATATAATTCTGTGTTGAAATCTTCAACAAAGTCCCAATGTGAATGCCAATTCTCTCTTCCTGTTCAATTAATTTTGTTTGGAATATAAGGCGGAATATGACCCTTCTTTTTTTGCCGAGCAAGATAATATAGCGATGAAAATGATATTAACCTATTTACCTATGGGCAGTGGCATAGTCAAAGGGTGGGCAGAGAGGCAATGGCCCCACCAATATTCCTAAATATTCAATTTTTATGGGTCCATCAACAGGGGCCATAATTTGTATCCTGTCAGTTTATTTCTGTTATTTGTCCCACCATTATGGAAATCCTAGATACGCCACTGCCTATGGGTACTCCAACCACCACTATTATTTTTTGGAGCAATTGTAGCCCTGCTTGTCCTATTCATACTAAGTTCATTTCATTAAACAAAATCTATTCCTTCCACTTGTTGATGAAAGTTGTTAGATTGAACAATGCTGACATTTTAAGTCAGTTTTTTCAATCAGGTAAGTCAATTTTTAAAGATAGATGCTTCTTGAACAAGTACTTTTTCAAGTTTAGCGATTTGCCAAACCCTGCAACCAGTATGAACATTTTTATGAGTATGACTCCCCTGTTAACTAATTGTTCTTCATATTTTTGAAACATTTCTTTTAAGCAATATTTCAATTATGAGAAGTATAATCTTTGTGGATATTCCTACATTTTTTTGTATCACCTTTACACTCTATAAAGCACTTTGGAATGTGTCCAAAAAATTAATCTAATATCGTTATTAATATTCATCAGACTGGCCGGAAAGTTCAAATATCAACTGCATGGCCAACATATTGCACCTCCCTGGACAAACACCACTTTAAAAGGTATTGTGAAGTAGACTGACAACAAGATTATGCAAGATAAATCAAATGTGATTGACAAATACAATGAATCGCAAGAAAAATTAAATATTGCAGAATATTCCAAAAAGATCAAATTTAACTTTTCAACTTTTGGAGATTTACTTACATATCTTATAGCTGATCTCCCTCCTCTTCCAGAGAGTTTCTTGCTGAATCTATCCATGTGTCAATCTATTTTGAATATGTTGTACCAAGTTGGAAATATCAATTTAGCAAAGTCAGGAACAAAAACTCACTTTCTCTGTTGAATTTGATCATTTATTCTCATGAAAAGATATGCCGTTTTAACGAACTACGGGACAAATACCCTTTGAAGACCAGAAAGCTCTAAAGTATGTATACATGCATCCACAATACAATTGCAAACAATTAAGACACCCACAATATTTTCTGACCTGCTCCTCTTTTCTAATTAGAATGTTCTTCCATTTTACATGCACTATTTCATCCAATGTATACAAAGCAATCCAGGTGGATTAATTAGTTCTCATACACAGGCTATACCTAAAAAATTAAATCTCTTTTGTTTTCCTGTTTTTATTTCTGCTAATGATCTACAGACAAATATGGGTGACAGGATGTCAGAGGGAAAGAAGAACAAAGCAATGCTATATATGAAGTCCATTTTATCTTCTAAACGAATGGCTCTCATTTTTTTATCTAAAGAAGTAAATATAGCCACAACCTCAACTCAAAAGCAATTGAGATTAAAAAGCTGTATTTTTAACAAACTAGGCTGCAATTAGTTGAACCAAATAAGCATGTATAAATTTCAATACATTGCAATACTTTTAATTAAAAGCAAATTATTTTTAAGCTGTTCTATTTTCCAGATAAAATTATATTCAGGTAAAGGGGGAGGTACATTTTTATAAGGAAGGGGGGGGGAGAGTTAAACACTTCAATATCTTACAAAGTTCTCAAAAGTATTTCATAACCAGCAGAAGTTGTTGAAACAGTAAACTTAAATGACATATTTGTGACAATGGTCGTTGCAAAATTTTGCTTCTGTAAAAATCTCGAATTTTTTAAAGGGATTTTCACTAGTGAACCATGATGGCAAAATGGCAATTTCCAACAGAATCAGCAAGTTGGGGGAGGGGGAGGAAGGTGGAGTTGTTCAGAAGAGTGATCCATCAGAGGTGATTCACCACAAACCTGTATCCCCCTGAAAGAATAAGTCACTCCTGACCAAAGGTTGCGTTATAACTTTTGGCCTGGCATATTTGCTTACGACAAGCCCTTGAAGTTTGACGTATTTTGTAAATTTGCCATCGTATGTACATGGTATTGCGTAATGTACAGGGCATTGCATGTAGCGAAGCATGCAAGTAATTGTTAACACAACACACTTGTGTAGGCCTGCCTCTCTAAAGTGAATGAAAATTGCGCCTTAAAATACCAAATACATTACAAAATCAGACTATTATTATCATAAAAAATATTACAAAAAAGTTCATACCCAATCCTTGTATAATGTTGATTGTAGAGTCATGAAATTTGAGTTAACAATCCCCAAAAAAACTAGAAAGAACTTTTGTTTATCGCATTCAAACTTTCATGAGGTTTTAGTGAACTTTGACCAATTGTCAACGATAATATACTATTCAGATCTTGAACACGCCTACTTCTTTACAGTATAGTAACTTGACTTGCAGATTGTGATCACTTACAGATACACGATCAACACAATACAGGAGGAAATTTGAATCCTAGCCAATAATGTCGTTGACAATTGACAGCCTGCATTTTAAACAACATCAAAACTTTCACATACACTGTACAGTGTATGTACTGTACATCATGCATAGGGCCTGTGTACGAGCCTATATGTGTTTATGGCAGTACTACAGGCATGTTTCAAGCATTCGGCTGTTAGTCTCGTAGTTGTGTCATTTTCCTTTTATTTATGAGTAATTTAAAATCATTTTTGTGTGAAATAAAACTTTGAATCGCATCAGAAAGATAAGATGTTCATGATTTTAGTTATGTTAATGAAAAACTTTGGCGTAAAATTCAACATGCTATATCTAAATCTTACAACGCAGGTACAACCTGTGTCATAAAAATTTTAGCGATGGCGTAATATACAACAAATTTGTCGTTAACGCGATCTTTGCTCCTGACTAATGGTCTAACAGCGCTTATTTTTCTGGAGGTTACGCTAAAAATGTAATTAAAATTTAAAAATTCACAATTCAAATTTTAATTGTTTAAAGAACAGTTACTTCGTCTAAGGTATTACATAGCACATTTAGGGGAACTTGTTCCCCATCAATCTACCCTGTTTGCATCTGTAATGAGTTTGTTACTACAGGCAATTCCCCTTACAGAAAAATGAGCTCACAACGAGCTCCTTGCAAGCTCATCATTAAGAAACAAGCTTGTCAATACTTGGACCAGCTCGTCAATACTTATGTCAATACTTGGACAAGCTCGTCAATACTTAGACAAGCTGGTCAATACTTAGACAAGCTGGTCAATACTTAGACAAGCTCGTCAATACTTAGACAAGCTCGTCAATACTTAGACAAGCTCGTCAATACTTAGACAAGCTCGTCAATACTTAGACAAGCTCGTCAATACTTAGACAAGCTCGTCAATACTTAGACAAGCTCGTCAATACTTCTTGTCAATACTTAGACAAGCTCGTCAATACTTCTTGTCAAAACTTAGACAAGCTCGTCAATACTTCTTGTCAAAACTTAGACAAGCTCGTCAATACTTCTTGTCAAAACTTAGACAAGCTCGTCAATACTTCTTGTCAAAACTTAGACAAGCTCGTCAATACTTCTTGTCAAAACTTAGACAAGCCAAGTCAATACTTCTTGTCAAAACTTAGACAAGCTCGTCAATACTTCTTGTCAAAACTTAGACAAGCTCGTCAATACTTCTTGTCAAAACTTAGACAAGCCTCACAATACTCTTGTCAATGCTTCTTGTCAAAACTTAGACAAGCTCAGTCAATACTTCTTGTCAAAACTTAGACAAGCTCAGTCAATACTTCTTGTCAAAACTTAGACAAAGCTTAGTCAATACTTCTTGTCAAAACTTAGACAAGCTCAAGTCAATACTTCTTGTCAAAACTTAGACAAGCTAGTCAATACTTCTTGTCAAAACTTAGACAAGCTCGTCAATACTTCTTGTCAAAACTTAGACAAGCTCGTCAATACTTCTTGTCAAAACTTAGACAAGCTCGTCAATACTTCTTGTCAAAACTTAGACAAGCTCGTCAATACTTCTTGTCAAAACTTAGACAAGCGTCAATACTTCTTGTCAAAACTTAAACAAGCTCGTCAATGCTTCTTGTCAAACTTAGACAAGCTCGTCAATACTTCTTGTCAAAACTTAGACAAGCTCGTCAATACTTCTTGTCAAAACTTAGACAAGCTAGTCAATACTTCTTGTCAAAACTTAGACAAGCTCGTCAATACTTCTTGTCAAAACTTAGACAAGCTCGTCAATACTTCTTGTCAAAACTTAGACAAGCTCGTCAATACTTCTTGTCAAAACTTAGACAAGCTCGTCAATACTTCTTGTCAAAACTTAGACAAGCTCGTCAATACTTCTTGTCAAAACTTAAACAAGCTCGTCAATACTTCTTGTCAAAACTTAGACAAGCTCATCAATACTTCTTGTCAAAACTTAGACAAGCTTTGGACGAGCTCGTCGATACCTGGACGAGCTCGTCGATACCTGGACGAGCTCGTCCATACCTGGACGAGCTCGTCCATACCTGGACGAGCTGTCCATACCGGCTCGTCCATACCTGGACAAGCTCTACCATACCTGGGCGAGCTCGTCCATACCTGGACGAGCTCGTCTATACCTGGACGAGCTCGTCCATACCTGGACGAGCTCGTCGATACCTGGACGAGCTCGTCCATACCTGGACTAGCTCGTCCATACCTGGACGAGCTCGTCGATACCTGGACGAGCTCGTCGATACCTGGACGAGCTCGTCGATACCTGGACGAGCTCGTCGATACCTGGACGAGCTCGTCGATACCTGGACGAGCTCGTCAATACTTGGACGAGCTGGTCAATACTTGGACGAGCTCGTCAATACTTGGACGAGCTGGTCAATACCTGGACGAGCTCGTCAATACCTGGACGAGCTCGTCAATACCTGGACGAGCTCGTCAATACTTGGACGAGCTCGTCAATACTTAGATGAGATTGTCAATATTGGACGAGCTTGTGAATACTTAGATGAGATTGTCAATACTTAGATGAGATCGTCACAAGGTCATCAAAACTCAGACAAGCTGCAGCGAGCTCTTCAAAACTTACACAAGCTTCTCAAAGCTTAGATAAGCTTGATGATACTTTGACGAGCTCGTCAAAACTTAGACATGCTCGTCAACAATATTGTTAAATAGAAGAGATTAATTGTCCTCATATAGAAACAAGCTTATTGCCAAAACAGTTTTGATATTGACAAGTACAAAACAAGTCAAAACTAAGGTTGCACAAGCCAACATTACTTTTTTGTCAGGTTGATTATGTAAGCCAACATGGATTTTGCAAGCTTGCCCAAGCTACTAGTCTGTTAAAATGATAGCTCCCTGGTAGCTTGTATTGATTACATTTGCATGATCATTATATTTACCCCTTACTATGATCATATATTCACCCATACAGGGAGCAATGTGTTCGGATTCACATCGCAATTTGGGATGCCAAAATTATGTAAAAATTGATCACTGTGATACAAAAATATATATAATCAGACGACAAGCTCAGATGAAAAAACAACACAGTATTTGATAATACAGTAAAGTGCATGTCAAGTATGCTTACATAAGTGCATGTTACACATGTAGTTCTCTTCATCCCAGTCTCCAAGTCCGTTCTAAAAGTCATTATCACATTTCATCATTAAAAACTAGTTCTAGAATAATCTACGTTCAAATATATTAATTTCATATATTTCTTTATGATTTTATGTCATTTTGTTTCATTTTCTGTTCCGATTGAATAGATTTTAGCAAGATTTATGGAAGCCTTGATGCCAATAAAACAGAAGCGTTGTGTTGTGTATTGCATGTTCTTTCTAAGGAATCCCTTTCAGTTTCTAAATTCTGTATCGTTTCATCATATCTTATTTTATTTCTAATCATACTAGCTACGATATATATCACTCTGAATCCTACGCGTTTTAAACTTCAATATCACAAATTCATTGTTTAAAATCTAGTTTTGGAAATATTTACTTTGAAATATGTGCATTTAATATATTTCTTCTTAATTTTATGTCATTTGTTCCGGGTTTTTTTTGTGAATGGAAAAGATTTGACCAAGTTTGCAATGAAAGTCAAATCTATTTTTGTACAGCCAATTGAACTTTGTCAGTAACTTTATATAATTGTGTGCAAGCGATTTTTCGAACAATTTTCTCAGCGACACGTAGTTTAATATTGCTAATCAATTTGTTTGGATTGCTAATCAATTTTTGGTGAGTAGCAAAACTGCTAATCAAAGTTCCACAAACAAATTTCTCCCTGCCATATGATAAGAGAAGCAAATACAGGAATAAGCAATTACTCCCTACATTGTTAAGTATGTGTACCTCTGTTATTTTCAGTTATTTCCATAATTTTATACTGACAATATATGAGAGAAGTATAGATCAAAATTATTTATATTTCAACATTTTTACTATTATTTTCACTGGTTGTCACTCCTAGCTGTTTGTTTATCACTTACACTCAATTAAATACTTGCATCACTACTAAAATATTTCATTTGCACTGCACAGTGGCCTTAATAATCAAAGTTTCAGAAACTTAACCCATTTTTATGCCTCTATGTACTGTGCAATGGACCATGGCCTCTTGAATTCCTAGATGTACAGTTAAGTCTTTTACTTGTATCTTGTAATTGTAAACATTTCCTCCATTCAATCATTGAATAATCTTGAAAATACCCTTTGTTTGGTCATCCATGTTATAATTGATTGACCTTGTATGTATTGTACCTCCCTTACAAGCTCGTTACGGAATTTTGATGAGCTCGTAAAGGTTCCAATTGCGAGCTCTTTTAACATTTTGACGAGCTAGTTGCGACAAGCTCATCAAAGAGATTCAATATGACCTCGTTGCGGCGGGCTCGTCATTTCTTTAAGGGAAAGCTCACCACATGCTAATGAAATTTCCTAGAAGATAACAGTATTCTCACACAAGCAAACAGTGTGACTCAGTGCATTCATTTAATTCTTTCTTTGTGGATTCACAGTAAATTAAAACATATAAGACAAAGGGTTCACAAAGCCAATTGTATATGGCTTACAAGGTAAAACACACCCTCACCTCCGTGGTGTAGTGGTTAGTGCTTTGTCGTCTCACCCGCACGACCCGGGATCGAATCCTGGTGGGTCTGCAACCAGTGAGTTCACAATAGGTTATCAAAGGCCATGGCTGTCTTGTATAATGTCCAGCACTGGATGCTTTCGAGATGTTAAACCTTGCTATGCTATATGTTATATATAACAACCACAGCCAGCTAACTAATTTAAATATTTTTCAGAAAGTAAGATATGATAAAAAATGAGAAAAATACATAAGTGCTAAGAGATATTGAAAAGATTTAAACATACACATGTGACACCATTCTTATTGAGCTAATGTTAAGTTTAAAATGAAATCATTTAGATAACCAATCACATTGATGCAGAGGCTTCTAATGGACACCTATTCAGGATCCGCTACACAAAATATCCAGTAATAATCTTCTAATTGATGACCTAATTCACAATCACCGTGACAGAATGCATATCAAATAAACAATCATTGTTTGGAGTAGAAACACAATACACTAAACAGAAAGGCGGGTTGGTAATTGTCACACCTGAGTTTTGGGATTAACTCAGGTGTTGGGTGCGGGTAGGCTTAAAGATAAACTTTTCAACATGAATTTAGTTTCAGCTGATGTGACGGTTGCAATTTTACATATTTAGGAATTATTTTCTGTTTTTATGAATTAATGATTTCTTTGAATTATAACAAAATCCTAAATGATATCAAGTTTATGATTCATGACTGGTCGAAAAAATAGTTGACTGTTCTTGGTAAAGTAGTTGTTGTGAAGTCCCTTTTACTCTCGAAAATGTCTTATGTTGTGGCTGTGTTATAATACCCAGTCCCAACAAGTCTTAATTCTGTTTTATACAAATTTATTTGGGCAGCGAGGGATAGAATAAAGAGGATTCAGATGACTTATAAACTACCAACAGGGGGGCGTAAAAATTATCAATATTCATAATTATTTTAAGTCACTTAAATTGTGCTGGTTACAGAGGTATTATATTTGCAATGATATAAATTTGAGTTGGGAGAAAATTCTTTCCTTTTATTTAAAAAGTTTTTGTCCAATCAATAGCTTTTTGGAGCTTAGTTTGAAATTCATTGTGAAAATGGCTTTTGATATGCAAACACATTTTGAGAGATTTTTGTAAAAGTTGGGCTAAACTTTTGTCTATTCATCCTTTGATTCTATTCATGATTTTGTTGTGCAAAGTATTTGGCACATTTTTTCCAAACAATTGTACGATGTAGGTATCTGTTGCGTAAATGATTTTTTAACAGATTGGTTTGTTTTATACACGATACATTTTGCAAAACGTACAGTGTATCGATTAACATTTTAACATATTTCAGATAATCAATTGTATTCGTAAAACTGTGAATGCTAATTTCCCTGAGCAACGTATTCACAAAGTATGTTTCATTAACTATTATCCAACATCATGCAAAGTATATTTATCCTTAAACTTGGAATGCAAAGCCTTTTACGATTTTCTTACATAGGACCTCTCATATGATAGCAATGCATGTGCAAGGTGGAATGAAAAAATAAGTCTTTCTATGATCAAGAATTTGTGGAAGAATGTTAATTTAAGACCATTTGTTTATGACGAAGGATACAAAGCTGCAATGGTTTCAGTTCAGAATAAATAACCGAATTCTTAGCTTTAATGAATATCTCAAGAAAATAAATGTATCTGATAATGATCTAGGCTCCTTTTGCAAGAATCATTGTGAAACTATTCTGCATTTACTTTTCTTTTGCCCTATATCATATCAGTTTTGGAATGGTTTAAAAATATTGGTTGAACAAAACAAAAAATAGTATTTGAAACCAATGTTGAATGTTTTCTTTGTGACATCACTTTTGACAAAACTTTGAACTGTATTCTTGTTAGCAAAGTATTTTCTTTACAAATGTAAACATGTGTCTATCAAGCCAAATTAATCTATATTTTTGCCTTTTGTAAAAAAGTACTATGATACTCAGAAATATATCACATTAGTACATTGTTGTGTGAATACTTTTAACCATGAATGGGATAAGTGGACTAGTTTGTTTGTGGAGTAAATCTATTCATTATTTCTGTAAAGCTTTTATCTTGAAAGTAATTTCTGCTAATTGTTTGACGTTTTATGTAATTATTTGTTTGTTATTATTGTAAAATGATATGAGAACACAATAAAGAGTATATATAAATGATATGAGAACACAATAAAGAGTATATATATATAAATGATGAGAGAACACAATAAAGAGTATATATATATATATATATATGATATGAGAACACAATAAAAGTATATATATATATATGATGAGAACACAATAAAAAGAGTATATATATATATATATGATATGAGAACACAATAAAAGTATATATATATATATATGATATGAGAACACAATAAAGAGTATATATAGGTGATATGAGAACACAATAAAAGAGTATCTATATATATATATGATATGAGAACACAATAAAGAGTATATATAGGTGATATGAGAACACAATAAAGAGTAAATATATATATATGATATGAGAACACAATATATATATATATATATATATATATATGATATGAGAACACAATAAAGTAGTATATACATATGATATGAGAGAACACAATCAAGAGTATATATATGTGATTTGAGAACACAATAAAGAGTATATATATATATGGTATAAGAACACAATAAAGAGTATACATATATGATATGAGAACACAATAAAGAGTATATATATGTGATATGAGAACACAATAAAGAGTATACATATATATGATATGAGAACACAATAAAGAGTATATATATGTGATATGAGAACACAATAAAGAGTATATATATATATGATATGAGAACACAATAAAGAGATATATATATATATGATATGAGAAACACAATAAAGAGTATATATATGTGATATGAGAACACAATAAAAGTATATATATATATATGATATGAGAACACAATAAAGAGTATAAATATATGATATGAGAACATAATAAAGAGTATATATATATGATATGAGAACACAATAAAGAGTATATATATATGTGATATGAGAACACAATAAAAAAGTATATATATATGACATGAGAACACAATAAAGAGTATATATATATATATATGTGCAAAAGTGATGATGTATAAACAATTCTTTAATGTAATCCTTTACCTTTCCCAAATATTGATATCAAAGGTTCTCGCAATGCGGTCAACTGCCAATCCGGTTCAAGGATATAACCAATTTATATATCTAATTTTCTTTTAAATTCACTATGGCCAACTTCTCCCATTCAAAATGCTTTGGGGGAAAACAATATGTCAACAAAAGCAATTTCCCAGTTGTCTAATTCTTGAGGTCAATTCCTAAATGATTTTGATGGAACTTTTTGCTGTTTGCATGGTTTTTCGTGAATTTTAAAATATTTAAGCTGATCTTGTTGCTACCTATCCATACCTTAAATTTACACATCTGGTCATTACACTGCACCTGATATAGATGCATGTAGAGCACATGCTGCCAACAAATAATTCTTAAAGAGTTAATACTTTATATTTCCTAGCAGTTTGTATTTCTTTATGATACTCTAATTGCCGACTATTTCTACTTAATTTTATTCATTGGTTATACTATTTATTTATTTTCTTGTCACCCACATGTGGGTGATGAGATATTGTAGTCACTTTGCTGTATAGGCTAATAAGTATATGGCCACCCCCTTGATATTAGAGGGCTGGTGGGGTCACCAGGGGTCTCATATGATGACCTCATATTAGGGTTTAGGGTCATAAGTTTTTGGAACAGGACAAAATTTGGTGATTTTTGCATCTGTTCGTGTGTGTGTGTGTGTGTTTGTATGCCATACATCTCCGAGGACCTGAACCTGTTTAACCTCGAACAACTGAGAGTAACTTTCCATCTGAGGTCTCAAATACGGGTTCTCGGAAGAATTTGCATGTAAATGCATTAGAAACATCACAGGTGAAGGAGGGGGGGATCTAACTTAATTTTAAAAAGCTCCTTGTTCATCATGATGTATGAATCAGTGTGACAGTGGTATCACAAATGTCTGGTCAAGTCCTCACAAGAATCTTGAATTTCCAAATGTGTGTGTGTGTGTGTGTTGTATTAAGCTATACTGAGGACCTGAACCTGTTAAACCATCGATCGACCAAGGACTTGAAAACAGGCTGAGTACTTGAAAACCGACAGAGGACTTTCAATATGGGTCCTCGGAAGAATTTGCATGCAAATGTATCAGAAAATTTAGAGGGTGATTCTGACGAAATTTAAACTAGGGTCTTCAATGGAACTTTTTCTATTTCTTATAAGTTTTTGTCAGTCCTCGGGTCATGGCATACAGGTATGTGTGTGTGCATATATGCAACAATTAATTTTGTGTCATTTATGAGTAAAAAAATGTAATATACAGCATGGACCAAAATTGGTGGATGGGTACCCCTGGCCCAGAACTTTTGTCTCCCAAGTTTTGGGTTACAAAGGTAAAAGATAAAATGGGACAAGTTTTTGGTGATGGCTGTATCTTTTGAAGGGATCACTTAGTATCTTAACAAATTGCATATGAGTAGGATTTAACATTTTAACAAAACTTTAAAATAATTGAAGGTCAAAAGGTCAAAGGTCAAATAAGTGTTTTTTATGCAAAAAACTCATCATTTTAAACCTAAAAAATACAAGACATATACCAACCCTATGTTGTACCATGATACCTTGGTACATGAATTTTGTGTCCCGTAGACTCTGGGGTCAAAGGTCAAATAGTTATTGACCACTTTTCACCATTTTTCCTTGTAGTTATGGAATGGTAAGTGTGATGTGAGCATGAATGGTGTCATACATATGCTAAATGTGGAAAATTTCAGAAGTTGTTTCAGTGATTGGGGTCAAGAATCAAAGGTCATATATGTGATTTAAGGGGTAATTATGTACTACTTTTAGAATTGATAACTCGTTTGGACTATAACTTGCATTTAAAAACTAAAGTTTTAAAATTAAAATAGCCTTGAATGGGTTATTATCCATATGGCGCAAATTGAACAACTCATCCTACACTGGCTATGAATTTTAAAATCACCAGAGTGTTAATAACCAGGGAGCTTAAAGTCACAGCTCCCTACAGTAACAATCTGGCTCTTCCCAAGAACATCTTTTGTTTGCGTACAGAAAAGAGTGTCTAATAACTGATGTGTAAAATCACTTATCTGTGATGAGTTTCTTCAGGGGTCAGATAAGTCCATCTTATATGAAAGAGAACTTAAAAAGACATTTTAAAAATCTTATATTTTGTATAATGATTGCCATTTGGAAGTAAATTTGTGTGGTATGCCATTATCAATTAATTGTGATTCATTAATTGCGATAATTAACTATTTGCTCAAAAAATGGCTAATGCCTAATGACGAAACCGCAGCAGCAAAGGTGGGGGGGGGGAGGGGGGGGGGACCGCCACTTGCCCTAAAGCAAAGAAGAGCAGGAGGTGCCCTTCTGAAAGTTGATGGTGGACCGGGAAGGAGTTGCCCTTTTAAAAGTTGAGGGTGGGTGGACCGGGCTAGAGGAGCCCATTTGAAACTTATGTGAAATTATTTGAGGCCATTGAAGCTTAAAAACAAATAAACATCCACTCACTCACAAATATTACATAATACATAGAGGTTGTCACATACATTTAGTATTTATTTGACACAAATTAAAGTATATCATTTTACCAGAAACACTGACCCCGAGGGCCATGGTGGGAGGAGTCACAGATAATGCCCTCAATAATTTTGTTAGCAGCAATTTTCAAAAGAAACTCAGTTTTACCTATTCGCCTGATGGGTAATTGTCAACATTGGTCCTGGCTCTCAAATCTCAAACATATAGATGGGATTTGCCTACTGAAAGTGGAGAAAGTCAAAAGTGTATGTGTGGGGTATCTCAAACATATAGATGGGATGTGGGGGTTAAAAGTGATGTGGGGAGGGGGAGGATTACAAAATCACTCTAAATAGCATCACCATACACAAGTATCCATTTGGATAATGAGTGAGGGTGGTTCCCCCTTGCTTTCCTCAAATCCGCCTATGTTCAAACCATATATATTGAGGAACTATGGGGCCAGGAGGCAAGATTCCTCCACTAACTCAAAAACTGACAAAAGTGCCCCCCTTTTTTTTCTTCAAAGAAAAGTGCCTCAATTATTGTCCAAGAAGTGCCCGAACTATTAACTATTCACCAACAAACACAGGCTTATACCAACCATGGCACCCTAAAATATATGTTGAACTACTACATCATGCATTGATGTTCTAGTTTATCTGTTCTGTTTTAATTTGATGTGTTGTTTATTTGATTTCATTCATATCTTTGCTTTGCTTATGTAATTTCTATATTTAGGGGCTCATTGTAAACCAGCTCTAATATAACTGCTGAGTTTACACTCCCCTGCATAGGAAGCAAGGCAAGGGGGATGCTTTCTTTACGGTCGGGAGGTACAATTTGGGAACATTTTAAGAGAAAATTGAACAATTTAGTCAAATTAAACAATTTGGTAAAATTAAAGGAAAATTTGGTTACATTTTTGTAAATTTTGGTAAAATTTGGCAATGTTTCCTGAAAAATGAAGAAAATTTTCCCAAAAATTGAAGATTTCTCAAAAATTAAAAGAGATTTCGTGATTAGCAGCATTATTTGATAAAAACTTGCACAATTTTTCTACTTGTATAACCTGGAAATTGATTGGGTTATTGCTCCCTCCTGAGAGGTGACCCTTATTACCCTGTAGAAAGAACAGTTATAAGAGCTTGTGGATTTGTAAAATTTTCCGATGTGGCAAGGTATGGCTAGAGTTCAAACTGGATTCATTTGTGATATATGGCAAGAAAAGTTCAGGGATCACTGGCAAGTAAGAGACTTCAAAAGAAATGAAACGATGAAGAAAACATCCAAAAATCATATTCCGTTAAGTTTAAAGTTTGGTATCATTTGTGTAGAAATGAACTAGTTGTGATGTCACAGTCTAAGATTCCTCAAAGTCTTTATATATTCTGTTATATTTTGTTCTGCAATCTTGTGACTTTAAAAACATTGGATATGTTAGAAAAGTAGTAAAGCAGAATCTAGTATAAAGGGTGATTATAATTTACTACTCGAAAAAAGTTTGATGAGAAATAATTCAAACAGTGTAAAAGTTCAACACATTTTCTTTGAAATACATTAATTATTGTTAGGAATGTGAAGATGAGGGGACCAACCTTCCATAGTAGACTTACTACACCTGTCATTTATACACAGATAAGACAAAGCTTTGTACTCTTCTCCTTAATGGAATTAGATTATCTTCACTCTTGTTTTCTTTGAGGAGTTTGCTTGACCACGGAACTAATCTTTAAAACTCAATACTGATGTTATTCTATGTTGTGGATATGCTTTCTTTGCCAGCTGTTTTCTAGATTTTGCAACTTCTACCCAATTCACACCCCTCCCGGGATAAAGTGATTCTCAATCTAAATCACCATCTTCACTAGTCTCCCACCCCCCACATTGTGGAGAATTAGGATTACGGCCCTAGTTATTGAATTAAACTTAACAATTTAAATTGCATCTGCTCAAAAAATAAGAGGGTCAAAAGTGAACATTCTGAAATCTGAGAGACATGTTACCTAGTTGTATCTTGTCCCTCACATCTCATATGCCACTACATAATCCAGTAACAGATCTCTAAATATTTTGCTTTAAAGCACTAAAAATGACAAATTAATTTCCAATTAAAAGGCGGGAGGGTCGAGACCCCACTTTGTTTTGATTTATAAACATGAAAGATGGTTGTTATAGAAAACAAGAATCTCAAAATCATGAAGTGTAAATCTAAGTAGCTGAAATGAATTTAAAAAAAGTAAAAATATTAAGGTAAACATTTCAATGGGAAAAAGTAATACAATACTTTGAAAATGAGTGCCTCACTTATAAGTATTCTAGAATCTAAGCCCTATAATATCAGCACACTGGAATTTAATGCATTTTAATCAAATTTTCACTTATTTTAACCTTCAACTTTGCTATTGTTTCCAAACTTTAACAATGTAAATATTCAAAGACAGTTCCACTGTAATTTCTATTTTACATTAAATGATTAGTTCAGTGGCCAAGCAAAGAGGACTTAAAAAGAAAAAAAATAGTGAAGAAAACCTTCAAAAATCTTATTCCGTTAAGGAGATATTCAAGTTTAAAGTTGAGTGCTTATCTGTGTAGAAATGACTGGTGTTACTGTAGTAAGTCTACTATGGAAAGTTGGTATCTTCACCCTCACATCCTTAACAATATTATTGTTAATGTATTTAAAGAAAGTTTATTTTCATTTTTTACTATTAAAATTATTTCTTCAGGTGGTATATTATAAATACCCTTCCAGATTTAGTTTTAATACTTTTAGAACATATCCTACAAAATAACAGGACAACATATGATAGAATACATAAAGACTGGAATCTGAGGCTATGACATCACAACTAATCTGATTTCAGTCGCTTCTACACAAATGATAAAAAACTTTATAAACTTTTAACATTAGTTGTTCTGCTCCTTAAAGTTTCAAACAGTCAGACCAGACCTGATACATAACCAAGTCGGGTCACTGAGATTTTTCCTCTTTTTTTTTCTTTATTCTGAAACCTTAGTTGTTGTGGAAGTTGGTGCTGAGTATCATATTAGCAATGGATGAAGTCCTTATTGTGTGGTTATTTCAATCAAAATAAAGTGGTCTCACTATTTGCTACAGTAAGTTTGTGGTTATGATTTGCTGGAACAAATTTTTAAGGAGAAGGACAAGTCATGAAATATCTCGGACTAATGGAATAAGATTTTTGAATTCTTTCTTCACTATTTTGTTTCTTTTGAAGGTCTCTTTTATATAGGATAGACTTAGAGACCCCTGAACTAATCCTCATTTTCAGCTATCCACAGAATGACATTATTGCGACTACGTAGATCCCTTCCCATTTTCCTCACTAGCACAATAACCGGTTTCCAAGGTGTTCCTATTGCTTCAGTCATTACGTAGAAGTTCCACCATTGAGCTTTTGGAAAGCACCATACATACACCATATGTCATATTTGGACTGAACTCAAGCACTGCATCAGCATACTCCATCAAAGCTTTTTATTAATCCACATTATGCAGCCTTGAAAGCTGTAATTAAAGTCTTGTCCCAGTGCAGTACATTTATTCAATAAATCACTCCTACAGCGCCACACACAAGAGGGCAGTAGTCTGAATTTAAAACATTCCTGTTATGTTTTAAATGTATGAACGTCACTTGCAGACTGAGAGTGCACTTCAACTTTTTGAATGCCCAGAATAACTCGTTTGCTTTTAATACTACTTCATGTAATCTTTGTCAGAGCCTCTTTCCTTCATTCTGACAATATCTGGTGATGGAGGATTGTGCAAGTTGAATTTCATTTTCATTTTAGTGAAAAATTTCCCAAACTTGAACACTTAACTTTTTAAAGTCATTTAAAACCTTTTAAATTATGCCGCATTTTAAAGGCCTAACCTGATGGAAAGCTTACTTTGAGTGCACAATTGTACATAAAAGATTGTGCCCTCACATGAGTGATGTTCTGATTTTCCGCAGGTTGGAAAATCAAACATCTTAAGGCCACCAAAAATTCATGCATCACTGCCCCCACACTCCATACATGAAGTGTACAATTATACATACACTGCACGTACGTAAAAACGGAGTTTATTTCAGGAATGGTTAAAGCGTGATACAGCTTGTACACTATTTAAAAATATTTAGTGAGGGCGCTGCAATAGCAATGTCGCAGATGTTGGGGTGCAATATTGGCATGCAAACCTCATGAAGAAATTTTACAATCAGCTTGCAAATGAAACCTTTACTAACCTGCAGACAAAACACACATGAAAGATTCCCACCTTTACATCAGCAATGTTCGCTTTTTTCACATGTTCGAAAATTGAATATCTCAAGGCCACCGAAAATGTATGCATCACTACCCACACTCCATACTACAGTGTACAACTTATACTGTATGTGCAGAGTTTATTTAGAGAGTGGTTTAAGCGGACACAGAGTGTACATTATTTAGAAATGTTGCGTGAGGGCGCCGTGAGTAACAATGTTGTAGATGTCAGGTCACAATATTGGCATAATCAAAGAGCTCATTGGATGCAGAAAGTGAAGGGCGGAGGGGAGGGGGGGGGACCTAAGGCACCTCATAGCTACTTTTGAGGAGGGCTGAGATTCATCCATTTACCCATCTTTCCACCCACTTGATTCATTTAATTCTTTTAGGGGGAGAGGTGCAAGAATTGTTGCATGTTGATATCTTCGAAGGAGAACGAAAGACCCATAGCTTCAGAATTAGCTCTACAGCGACACCTTGAGCTAAGGAAAGTTTAAAGTAACTATGTGCTAACAATAAGTTTGGAAGAGTTAACAGCAAGCTTGACAATAACCCAACAGCAAGTTTAAGGTGAGGTTTAAAGTTGTATAACAGTAGTGCTTCACATTCTACTTCATTTTTTAGCTCCACCCATACACAGAGTGTATGAGTGGAGCTTATCAAATTGTATGTGATCTCCCATATGTGCCTGTACTAAGTTTTGTTTAAAAATGCATCTCCTCCAAGGTTTTTATAGGTTTGCTCTTGAGATTCTGGCTCAAGCGAGATTTTTGTACCGGTCATAACACTTGTATTTAAATAAGAGATATTCCATGTAGTTTTTTTATTAAAGCTCCCAAAAGGTGAAAATGTTTGAGTAGAAAAGTATCAGATTTGCGTAATGGCACTAAAAATAGGTCTTTCAGCTGTAGACAGTAATCCTATTCGTGTTTCGTACCAGTACCGAACCTTGCTATGATATTGGTCAGTTGGTATGGCAGGTCATACACATACATGTATATTAGTTACCTGTATGGACATGTATGTTTAATCATATGGTAGTATTTTCCAATCAAAATTCGGATATTCTTCAATGAATATGCAAATTCTCGGAATCTTATTTAGGTCACTTTGCATCATATTGTTTCAGATTGGAGTACAAGTTCTTAATAGGTCATGACATAGCCTAACATGTGAAGTTGTTGTCGGGTTGGTGTTTGATCATTTTCGCTTGTCGTACAGTAAGTCTCAAGTGTCAGTAAGTCTAATTGAGCTACATTGCATCGCAGGGGCTAGAACGTTATACTTAAATGCATTATCTATCACAGGTGTTAGAATTTTACACTTAAATAAGGACTAAGGATAAAGTTTTGTTGAGTTGGTGAACGCACGCGGCATTGCGTAAGCCGGGATGTGCCGTATGTGGGCAGCAGATTGCCTGAAATAAAAGTTTGTTTCCAAACCGATAACAGTGTTCGTGGACACGTGGAAGAATCATCGCTGGGTACGGTAGTATTCAATGGGGCATCCCAGGGCTGCTAGTTAGGTTGTGACATTTAACCGTTTAGGAAATCATGCTCCGTGAAAACGAATGTTGTTTCAATTTTTACGTTTGTTTTTTAAAGTTTTAATCAATTCACGAAACCATCTAACCAACCTTCTCGTGTCAATCTTTACCCACTAAGTTTTGCCTTCACATTTTCCACCCGGGGTCCATATGCATAATATTAAACATTTCCACAGTACCTGGGATCGGATGCATGGTACGTAGCTAGCTTGTGCTCATAAGGAAGGCGCTAGCTCATTAACATCACTCATCAAATACACATACAAGAAATTTCTGCCCATATCCATTTATTATCGAATCACATATCCCAACCACTGACCGGCCCACATGCAAACCTTTTGCTCACAACCAATTTTCGAGAGAATCCCATGTTTAATCCAAACTGACATTTCTTAGACACCCCTGGATATTTCAAGCAGATGCGACTGCCGCAGTGTAAAGATCGCCAAAATAATTGCAAGAAAAAATAGCAATCTTTTGTTTTGTTTATTCCCTTGAAAGTTTCGACATAGTTTTCCCACATTGAAAAATGGTTAAATCAAATTTTGGGATACATGTAAGGGCAGGAATAAACTGAAATGAAATCAAAGTTTATCCTGCCTTACCATCCCGAAAATATAAACTAATTCCATATAAATGAGTTACAGTGTGTCTTTTCTTCTCCTCTCCATGTCAAGATTTTATATATCCCCTCTGCCCTGATTTTTTTTTTCTTTCCAATCTACCTATTCCTAAAGTTGGCCCAAAAGAATTTACGTTGAAGGTTAGAAACAGATAAGTCATGAATCAAACAAGGGTAGTGATGCAAAGAAATCAAGAAAATTCATATGCATCGATGACCTTTGGCCTATCGTTGAAAGTATTCCAGCTTTTAAGTCTTCTAATGTGCAATAAAAACATTGAAATTCTCATTTAACACCTATTGTGATAAAAATTACAGATTAATCCATGTCTTCTAACATTTACTTCAAAGATTAACAATTATTTCAAAACTATAATTGTATTTACAATTATTAGTAAATTTACATTTACGATTAAATGTTTGCCTGAGTATTGTTATTGTTTTTACGACCGGATTACACCTCACAAAATAGCACGTGCCGACATACATTAATGAGGTAACAGCCTGCACATACTCAAAAGTCAGTAATATTCTCACGCCTTGCGATCTGTTATCCCCTAGTTGCGGAATTCACGTGTGGCCGCTGTAGCATTTCTCAACATTTGTAGTTACGGACAACAAACAATGATTCTTGGTTTTTTTGTATAAAAACTTGAAACACTCGAATATTTATTGCTACATAACAGCCCCATTAGTGCTGTTTCAGGTGAAAATAAAATAGCTAAATCATTTAAAAAGCTATTTCAAGTGCACTAAATTATACGATGCAGCAGATTAGACCGTATCACTGCTCTAAACGCAGTTTGGCAGTGACCCAGATTTTTCTCCTAGCAGTAGCAACATCAAAGTGGAAATTACGTAATCCCGCCCTCTATCCGTGTATCAAGTTACAGTTCTTTTGTTTTTAATGTGTGAACGAATAATCGAGTTAAACCAGAGGATTATCATTACATGAATATGATGAATGTTAAATATATCATAATGAAATAGCCATCCTTATGAAGAATAGTCCATCAATCATTCATGGGTTTTGCACAAAGTCCTCCCAAGCATATAATGTATATTTTCATTTAGGCTCTGCCAAGGACTAATCTGATTCATATCACTGAACAGCAGTTATGTAGCAAGCTACATAAGATGAATGACGTATTGTGTACAGTGTAACAGTAGCTGGTTGCTAACAAGTGAACTGTGAATAGACTGTGAAGATGTTATCAGATAAGAAGGTATAGATTACCCCTGTGTTGTGTATAGTGTAACAATAGCTGGATGCTAGTCAATGAAGTGTGAAGAGTCTCTGGTAGGTTGAATGGTGTGGATTACTCCTGGTTTTAAGAAAATCGGGGGTGTCGGGTTGGAGGGGTCTAAGGGCCAAAAATTCCTAATGTTATTCTAGTGTTTTCCGAAGTTTGAATGAGCAGAAAACTGGGAAGAACAAATTTGAATTTCATGTTGAAGTGGTCATGCTAGTCACGTGAATCTTACATTGTGCGTTCATATCAAGGTTTTATCATTTTATTTGGGTCCTATCATGAATGACTTGCAATCAACGGAGGCGGCGGAGCTGGAAAGGGGAATGTGCAGGACTTCAGCCCAATAATTCTAGGTGAACGTATCGCGTTACTTGATCTAATTCCCCCCTCCCCCCCCCCACAATATTGTTATTACATGTCACTTTATCTCATTAAATCCCCCAATATTGTGAAGGCTTCGCTGCTCCTGATCAGACAATTTAATTCTGAAATGGCATGGGGTGGATAAGATGCAGAAACGCATGTTCATATCATGAATCTTAGACCCTTCAGGGCCGTAAATTCACATCGTCAACGTGAAGGAGCATGCATGGCTCCTTATCCAAACTTGGGGGCATACGATGCGAATTGAAACTTAAACCAATTCCCCTCCCCCTCCCTTTAAATTGTGTACTCATTTTTATATTTTTTTTATAGGCCTATACTTAAAAAGTAGGGAGCATGTATCCCGGGAATTACAGCACTACAATTTTTCAGTAGCGAAACTAAAACTGTTAACAAATTGGAACTCAAATGCAGACAAAATCAAACATAAAAACGTCAGCCTTACATTTTTTTGAATACATGTAGGTGATGTTAATGCTCAAAATTTTGTTTTTAAAATGTATTGTTCCAGAATATGCTGCACTCAAACTGACATTTGTTTTCCCATAACGTCGGTAATCGACTGTGACATGGTGGAAATCTCCATTAACTCCTACATTAAAATTAATACAAAACAGCTTACAACTTTTGTTACAAGCATATTTTTTCAACTGTCACTATTCTTAAATAAAAGAGGTAGTATGCTGCATATACCTGACCCTAAGTTCGCGAATACTGAGGGCCATGAAATCAGGTTTTCATTTTTTCAAAGAAGTATTAAAACAGTCAAATTTGGGTAAAGTTTACTGCGTAAAAAAGTTCGGATAAGTCCTTCTTTTATTCCATGAAAATTAAATGTATTTTCTCTCTCGTTTCTTTCTTTTTGGTGAAATAAGCATACTTTATCCTTGTATACTATTATCTATTTGATTTCTTTACTGTTAAGCATGCAACCGTAGTTTCTTACTTTTCATTTGCTTTATATTTACTTTAGTGAGCTCTTTTTGTCGTTCTGCAAGATTTATTAAATTTTGATTCTTGTTCCTCGCATTTCATGTACTGTCATGTCTGGCATAGGAATCAAAAAGGTATTTCTTCTCTTCAAATTGTTTACTTATATCAAAGAAGGAGGCATATTCTTGCTTGTATGACCCTGGGATTACCATTATCAATCACTCAGGGCCATAATTATTGGGAAGTCTCCTCCTCCCCTGGGCCACGCACCACTATACACCTAATTTTGAGATAAAAAATGTGTTTCCAAAAGAATGCTTAGCTCAGATGTGTTAGGGTGGGGTGTGTTAAGCCTGTCCCCACTTTGTGAGTAAGAACTCCGACGTAGCATGATAATTATGAAGTTTATGTTGTACGTCCCAGAAAGAAGTTACACAATATCCTACAGCAGCAACTACTACAAAACGATATATAAATACAACATTTATAGGCCTACCCTCCATTCTTCCCCCCCCCCTTCATTATGCGGGAATACTCCTATAATGGGGGTATTCCCCCTCTCCACCCTAATTAACAATTTTCTTTGTCTCCTGTTGTGTAAATGAAATTCGTTTTTCACAGGAATGTGATGGTTACACTTGTATTTAGCTATTGATCCCATCTAATATTTTTAGTCTATTTGCCTACTAGGAACAAGAATTACCAATATAAAGAAATAAAAAAATATAAAAAAAGTTGGACGAGTTTTACCATCCCCTCCCTGTAGCCACAACTGCCTTTTCCCAATGCTTCCCCCTCCTTCCAATCAGGTACCTCACATCCCCCCTCCCTCCAATCAGGTACCTCACATCATCCCCCCTCCCTCCAATCAGGTACCTCACATCCCCCCCTCCTTCCAATCAGGTACCTCATATCCCCCCTCCCTCCAATCAGGTACCTCACATCCCCTCCCTCCAATCAGGTACCTCACATCCCCCTCCCTCCAATCAGGTACCTCACATCCCCTCCCTCCAATCAGGTACCTCACATCCCCTCCCTCCAATCAGGTACCTCACATCCCCCCTCCCTCCAATCAGGTACCTCACATCCCCCTCCCTCCAATCAGGTACCTCACATCCCCCTCCCTCCAATCAGGTACCTCATATCCCCTCCCTCCAATCAGGTACCTCACATCCCCCTCCCTCCAATGAGGTACCTCACATCCCCCCTCCTCCAATCAGGTACCTCACATCCCCTCTCTCCAATCAGGTACCTCACATCCCCTCCCTTTAATCAGGTACCTCACATCCCCTCCCTCCAATCAGGTACCTCACATCCCTCCTCCCTTCAATCAGGTACCTCACATCCCACCTCCCTCCAATCAGGTACCTCACATCCCCGCTATACTTCCCCCTTACACTTTTGCTTTACTGCATTTGATTGGTCACAAAATTTGCAAATATAAATGTATATCAAACAGCAACGTGTTTGGAAAATCCTGTCATACCTTACCAACTCTTGAGAACTTCGGAAAATTTACATGAGCTATCAATTATGCATAGTCCCACTTGTGTACATACTTACATGATATGATTGGAAAATGCCATCATACCTCAAACTCTCTCCATTACTTCACATGAAACTAGATCCGGCATGGACCCTGAGAACACAGTTTATTGCACAATACATGACAAGCTTCGTGGAGAACTTATATGGAAGGTACTACTGAATATATGAGTTTTTTTATCTTTTAATAATCTACAGACAAGTGTAAAGAGCTATTTTGAAAGGGAAATAACCAAAGTCATGTGCAAAGAAACTTTCTTCTTCACGGCTAGAAGTATGATAAAATGTATGGTCTTGCGCATACCAGGTAGGTGGTTGTTAATAAATTATTTCTACATGGGTGGTTGGAAATACGGAGATATTTTGTTAAGTTCAAGGGGGAAAACAGCAGTATTTCTTCATCATTTATGGTAAAAAGTCAAATGAAACACAATTAGGGGAATAACTTCGAAAAGAAATTCCTTGATAATTCTTGTTTGTTTCTTTGAAGTCACAAACAAATTTGGCAGCATGGTTTCTATGTTTTGTTCCTCATTAAATAGAAGATTTTTAACAATATTTGGCAAAGAAAATACATGAAATATATGATTTTCTGATTCAGGATAATTATTCATTTATTTAAGAACTAATTATGCAAGAACAAAAACACCAGACAAATATCAATATTTAAGATACGATCGTGACTGCTTTACTTCATTAATCTTAATAGTACATGTTAACTTGACTTTCACACACATATACGAGAAGCGGATGTGCATCTTTGCACATTATATAGTGCATATAACGATAGCGTCTTTCACGCGGTGGATTAGTGCGGGTTGCTATGGAAGCTCTATTGTTAAGAACCTGGGAGAGATCTTGCGGTAAGGACGCCGTATACTTGCGTTAAAAAGGCGTCTACTTATGACAACTGGCCTTACGATTAAACGGTTAAGGACCGTAATGGTGACAGCTGTACATTTATGAAAAAATGCTAACTGTCACAATCTTAGCTGCTAATTTGACCGATTAAATATGACAAATTTGGCCGTTTTGAAACCTGTTTGGTCAGTAATCTTTTTTCAGTACCGGCCAAATGAAATTAACTTAACATTTATGAAGATTAATGTGTAAATGTTAGAAATTTTTTTATGTTTTACAAAATGTATTTTCTAACCATACTTTGTGGTGGAATTGACCTTTCACCTCGCCAACATTAGTAATCGAGCGAGACATGATGGCACCATGCATTCAATGTCACATAGCTTTTATTAGAAGCATAATTTTTCAGACATTGCTATGACGTGAACCTCATTGCACCCACCACAAAACCAAGTCATCACTGAGAACCAATCTGACTATCATACACAACTAACCTCGTTTGGCACATATGGCCTGACTGCTAAGGTGTCATTAAACCCAAACAAACTGAATACAACTCATACAGGAAAGTTAAAACCCTTGGATTTCTAACCTGATGAATAATTGCCCAAAAATGGAATGCACCTCAAATAAAACTTTAAAAACATCATAAAAATACATACGACAAAAATAAAAGCAGTCAATTCTTATTGCATTGTTATGGGTTGAGCTATAACATCATTGATGTCTAGTTAAAGTATATGGACAGCTTGAGATTTAACATTTACCAGAAAGAAGTCTTGACATTCTGAACACTCTTCTTAATTCAAATTAAAACACCTATATTTTCTGAGTTGTGGTTTAATCAGTCTCAAGAAATTTGTAAACATGCAAAATTAATTGTGATGTATGAAAGAGAAGATGGTTCAAAATCTTGGAATTTCATTTCACAGTAAATCATCAGACTCTTCTTCTCTCATGCTAATTTATGATTTCAGGGCATAATGGGCTGGATAACTTATTATCTGTAAAATGATTTGCATGATACTTTTTTAGCTATTTTCATGGTTTATAGCACAGTTCCTACGATTTAAGCTCAAGTTGCTCACTGTCCATAGATCTTCATATGAGTCATACACATGCATGGTTGAACCTTTATTTTCCAGTGTTTTGTATGTCACTTATGCTGTAGATAGTTTCAATCTTTTCCTCTGCAGCTTCAAATGTTACTGAAGCTCATGGAGAAATCTATATGAACTATTCAGATATATTCTACCTGACACCAGAAATTGAAAAGACATGGATTACCTGTATGTAGAATATGCCTACAAATGTGAAAAGAAAAAGTGCACTTACCTATAAAAATGCGTCGATGCAATACCATGTGTGCATGAAAGGAAAAGTAATGAAAGACTGATAGACATTTTGAAGTTGATCTTTTATCCACTGAAATATGGTACAATTACAAAAATATTATGAATTGCACTTAAAAACAATTGTTATGTGGATGTTCCTGTATGGCATATACACTAGAAGTAACATGCATCAAAATATCCCAGAAACCATGAGGAAATAACCATTTTTAGGAGGAATGGTCCATCAATCATTCATGAGTTTTGCACAAAGTCCTCCCAAGCATAGCCAAGGACTAATCTGATTCACTTCACTGAATAGCAGTTATGTGGCTTGAGCCACAGATGAATAACCTATTGTGTATAGTGTAACAGTAGCTGGTTGCTAATAAGTGAACTGTGAATAGACTATGAAGATGCTGTCAGTTAAGAAGGTATAAATTACCCGTGTTGTGTATGGTGTAACAATAGCTGGTTACTAGTCAATGAATTGTAAAGTCTCTGGGTTGAATGGTGTGGATTACCCCTGATTTTGAGAAAATCGAGGATGTTGGGTTGGAGGGGTCTAAGGGCCAAAAATTCTTAATGAAATCTTGGAAAATGACACAAATAATCTTTGAAGATATTTATTGATAAAAATAAGGAACTTAATATTTTCATTAAGGAGTAATATACCTCATCTTGTGATGATATCCATTCTCTACTAGATCTCACATCTATTTGCATTACAAAAGAATTTATAACATTTTTTGACTCATTCTCATAACTAAAACCTTTTTTAATGCCTGTAATATCAGATGTTTAAGGACCAATTAAGCACTGTTCATCGTCAAATCTCCTGATCAGGTGCACTGAAATGCATTAAGCTATAGCAGAGTTGATGTTCTTCCTGACCTAGAGATTGTCATATTTCATTTTGACCCTATTTGTTCAAATACTACTAGAATAATCCTTGGTAGGGTGAGACTGCTCATTATATTCTTCATAATTCCAATTTGTATACTAATATGCTGTGTATAAATACCGTTACTACAATTGATCAAAATATCCGCTGTATGGCGGATTTCATAAAATCAATCCTGCTTGTCAAAAACCAATGATTTCTGAGATATTAGCCCTGTCTGAACTTTTTGCTTCGTTGATTCAATGTAAGGAACTATTGCTAACCAGCTCAATCACACAAGTGCAGTGTATCTGCTTGCCATATTAGTTCAGGATAGTGAAGCAGAAATCTTTCAGAGCAACAATAGTTGGCTGTTTATTGGCATTTAGAGTTAAAGGATATGTCTGGAGTGGGAATGCATGACTACCTTTATTGATATAGTTAAGTTGTAGAAATATTTTCAGCACAGAGCTTAATGGAATTTACGCCTCATGAAAAATATACCTGACATATCTCTGAACTTTCCAACCAACCCTACATTTTGCTTGTCGTCTGCTTATATTACAAGGAGGTATCTGTCCTTGACAACTAAGTTATTTGCATGAAGAGACTACTTTAGTCGTAATCAGTGTTTGGTTATTGACAATAATCACCGACTTACTGTACATCTTAAAGATTTTTCATTTGCCCCCTTATCTAATTGTTGAAGTATTTTCCTACCTATGGTTGCTAGGTAACATATCGTCACACTTAATTCCCTACTTATGTTATAAGCATGCCTTCGCAAAATACCTAATTTAGATGAATGCAAATCCAGTAATCAGTATGTCCACAATGCTCAGGGGTAGATCATGGAGTTAATGCAGATACTTTGATTCCCAGTCTAATTAATTAAAGGGGTGTTTTCATAATACCCCTTACACAAATATTAGCTTATAGCATACTTGCAGCACGCTTGTGACAAGCTAATATTTTTAGATTGTGAAGCATGCTGCTTAGTTTGCAGCAAGCGTGCTGCAAGCTAGTCTTTAAAACAATTTAGCTTGCGCAACTAGCAAAATATATCTGCAAGCTTGCACAAGCTAGCAAAACTGTTTGCAAGCTTGCACAAGCTAACAAATATTTTATTCTCACTTGCGCAATCTTGTGAGCTTGTCGCAAGGGTGCTGCAAGCAAAAATTCTGTAAGGGACAGCATGAACCTCAAAATTTGTGACAGCAAAGTCTATTCTGGTACAAAAAAGTAATTTCTCAAACAATAATTTAGAGAAATCCTGCATCAACCACAGCTCTTCTTCTCAAAAGCTTAGTTCATGGACAGGTCAGGTTAATAATAGGCATAGGAGGCAGGAATGATATATTGTGAGGCAAACTTATGTTTTGCTTACTGGCAGTATCATTTCATTTTCTGGGAGGTAATCAGTCACATAAGTTCCAATCTTCTATAAAAAAAATCACCTTTAAAACATAAGTGTTTAAGTCTGCGGATTTGAACTACAAATGCTTCAATACGCACGAAGATTTGCATATAAGCAGGGGGGATGAGAGAAACCTGTCCCCCTGCAAAGCACCACATATCCAAATGTATATACAAAGGAAAATCAAGGATAATTCAATTAATTGTATCCAAGACTGTCACCAATTTGTATGAAAAGGATATGGAAGATCATGTTGTAGGTGCTGCACTGATATCATTCTTTGACAATATTGCATAGTTTAAGTTTTTATTTTTGAATAAATATTTCCTTAACAAGTTTTAGGAAAGCATTCACAAACAGCCCCTCTCTAATCAACTGCCTATACACCAATGCATGTTTTTATATACCCTTGATGAAATAGGATTTCAGTGGGGAGATATACAGGATAGAGAGATATCCAAGATGGAGAGATATCCATGCTATAGAGATATAAATGGTAGAGAGATATCAAGATGGAAAGATATCAATGGTAGAGGGCTATCCAAGGTGAAAAGATATCCAAGGTGGAGGGATATCCAAGGTGGAGAGATACCCAGGGTGGAGAAATATCAAAGGTGGAAAGATATTCAAGGAAAGATATAGAGGGTAGAGAGATATCGAGGGTGGAGAAATGTCCAGAGTGGAGAGATATCCAGTGGTGGAAGGACATCCAAGGTGGAGAGATATCCCTGCGCTTTGAGGCCCTGGCAAAAGGTGCTATTTAAATCGATGACTATTAATAACATCTAAGCTAGGTGGAGAGATATCATAGGTGGGGTGATATCCGTGGTGGAGAGATATCCATTGTGGAGAGATATCCATCAGGGTGAGGAGATATCCATTGTGAAGAGATATCCATTGTGAAGAAATATCCATTGTGGAGAGATATCCATTGTGGAGAGATATCCATAGTGGAGAGATATCCATGGTGGAGAAATATCCATGGTGGAGAGATATCAAGAGTGAGGTGATATTCACAGTGGAGAGATATCCAAGCTGGAGAGATATCAATTAAGGTAGGTAGCTCAGTTGGAAGAGCGCACAACTGAGATGCTGGAGGTACAGGGTTCAAGATTAGGTCAGATCAAACTTGTTTCACAGCTATGCAGACAGATACGCTGAACATCAAAGCGGATGTACGTTGTCTGCAGCTCCTGCTCCTGGTTAAATGGCACTCTCAGTCCTTCGGAGCAGACATTGAGCCGTTGGTCCCAATGGTAGAAAAGTCGCACCCTGCTTGGTTCTCTGAACACTATTCAAGAAGAATAGCATGAAAACATGGTGTTCATCCACTTCCTGTCTTATCCCATCCTGGCCCAGTCATGTCCAAGTTCCTGTGCACCAATTAGTCTGGCTGCATGAGAACTTATTAGGTGGCTAATTGGGTCCAGCGCTTTGCACCTTGGATATCTCTCCACCCTGGATATCAAATCAATGACTATTGATGATATCAACCTAGTTGAGAGATATCAATAGTCATTGATTTGGGTAGAGATTTGCCAGGTGCAGAGATATCAAGGATGCTGCAGGCAAAATGCATGGAGTGTTTCCTAGATTTCCCTCCCCTTTCATTTTGCCACTGCTTATACAACATACAAACTGTTGCACCTAAAGGATTATTTCAAGGGTTAAGCAAACCGTATGAAAGAAGATTTTAATAGATACAAACTGTAGAAGAAAGCATTCACAAATCTGATCTCATTTAGGAGATATTATAGTTTAAAGTTTGGTATCATTTGTGTAGAAATAAGTACTGCAAACAGACTAGTTGTGACACCATGAACAGCCTCATATTCCTCAGTCTTGATACATTGTTTTTATTTTGTACTGCAATTTTGTGGCTTAAAAATCGTTGGATATGTTAAGTAGTAAAACATAATCTTGTAATTATAATTTACCAGCTGAAGAAATTTTGAGGAAAAATATTTCAAATAAAAAAATATATTCAAGAAATATACACTAAATACCTCTAACAATGCCGAATAGTTCCAACATGATTGTGCAATATTTTAGGTAACACTTGCACGCTCATCAATTGTCTAACCTTTCATTTAGTTCCCTTTGCATCTTTTGATACCTTCAGAAGCAGTAATGCTTTGTGTGTTCTGTATCAATATTGTATTGCATAAAGAATCTTCTAATGAAAGTTATACGGATCGGGTTATTTCTTCAGTTTTTTTGTTGTAAAAATGGTTAATGTCGACAAGGCAAATTTTGTGAAGTCACAAGTCAATTGTTCGGAAGTCAAGTCACAAGTAAAAAGAATGTGACTCAAGTCCGACTCGAGCAGGCACGTAGCCAGAAATCTTAAGGGGGGAGGCATAGTCGACCTTTATGAAAAACAATTTCCACTTGAGTGAACTATATATAAAGCGGAAAAACTCAGAAGCATATCCGTTATAATAATTCATAAAAACGTCCCCCCCCAAAAATCAACCTTCAGCAAAAAGATGGGGGGAGGAGGGAGGAGGGGGGTGGATGAGGAGCATTCCCTTGGCCGACTCGAGTCATAGTTGGTGACTCGAGTCATAGTTGGTTACTCGAATCAACAACTGCGTATTTCTAAGGATGACGTCATGTTTTATTAATGCACTCAAAGACTGGTAAACTCCTGGGACTGATGGAATACCCAATTAGGTTTATAAAGCAATACATGATTGGTTTAATCATATTATATGGAAACTATTTAACAGTGTTTTTGAAAAGTGTTCTTATCCGAAGACTTGGATTAATTTGCCCTATTTACAAAAAGGCGAGTTATGCTGAACCCGCTAATTACAGACCTATTACTCTAACTGCCTTCTCTAGGCAAATAGTTTTCCTCTATATTATGTAATCGTTTAAGACATTGGAGTGATGATAGTAATATACTTTCTAGAGCACAAGCGGGGCTTTAGAAGAGGTTTTTCAACTGTTGATAATGATTTTGTATTGCATACTTCAGTTACAATGCTTTTAAGGGGGCAAGCTATATTCAGTTTTTGTGAACTTCAATGGGGCTTTTGATAGCATAAATCGCAACATTCTTTTTTCTAAAACTCCATAACCAATATAAGATTGGTAACTTTTTGAACATATGTGAATTTGGATGTAAAAGCATGCATTAAGTTAGATGATGGTATTAAGATACCTTTCCTTGACACACTGGAGTACGACGGGGCTGTCACCACCCATACTTTTTGGGTTCGATGCGATAGCATTAGGAACCAGTGTGCCGTCATGATGGCGTGTGTATGTATGTGTGTCGGATAAAACGAAATCTCAAAAATGATATACTAAATTCATGTCAGATAGCTCATGGTCTGTAAATGTGCCTTATTGTTGCAACAAATATTTAATGATATGCAATACGGGGTAAGTTCCATGCTCCGGGTTAGTATGAAGGCCATTTATTTGTGTGGGTCTTTTTGTTTGTGTGGGTCTTTTTGTTTGTGTGGGTCTTTGTTTTTGTGTGGGTCTTTGTTGTTTGTGTGGGTCTTTGTTTTTTGTGTGGGTCTTTGTTGTTTGTGTGGGTCTTTGTTGTTTGTGTGGGTCTTTGTTGTTTGTGTGGGTCTTTGTTGTGTGTGTGGGTCTTTGTTGTTTGTGTGGGTCTTTGTTGTTCGTGTGGGTCTTTGTTGTTCTTGTGGGTCTTTGTTTGTGTGGGTCTTTGTTGTTTGTGTGGGTCTTTGTTGTTTGTGTGGGTCTTGGTTGTTTGTGTGGGTCTTTGTTGTTTGTGTGGGTCTTTGTTGTCTGTGTGGGTCTTGTTTGTGTGGGTCTTTGTTGTGTGGGTCTTTGTTGTTTGTGTGGGTCTTTGTTGTTTGTGTGGGTCTTTGTTGTTTGTGTGGGTCTTTGTTGTTTGTGTGGGTCTTTGTTGTTTGTGTGGGTCTTTGTTGTTTGTGTGGGTCTTTGTTGTTTGTGTGGGTCTTTGTTCGTGTGGGTCTTTGTTGTTTGTGTGGGTCTTTGTTGTTTGTGTGGGTCTTGGTTGTTTGTGTGGGTCTTTGTTGTCTGTGTGGGTCTTGTTTGTGTGGGTCTTTGTTGTGTGGGTCTTTGTTGTTTGGGTCTTTGTTGTTTGTGTGGGTCTTTGTTGTTTGTGTGGGTCTTTGTTGTTTGTGTGGGTCTTTGTTGTTCGTGTGGGTCTTTGTTTGTATGGGTCTTTGTTCGTGTGGGTCTTTGTTGTTTGTGTGGGTCTTTGTTGTTTGTGTGGGTCTTGGTTGTTTGTGTGGGTCTTTGTTGTCTGTGTGGGTCTTGTCTGTGTGGGTCTTTGTTGTTTGTGTGGGTCTTTGTTGTTTGTGTGGGTCTTTGTTGTTTGTGTGGGTCTTTGTTGTTTGTGTGGGTCTTTGTTGTTTGTGTGGGTCTTTGTTGTTTGTGTGGGTCTTTGTTGTTTGTGTGGGTCTTTGTTGTTTGTGTGGGTCTTTGTTGTTTGTGTGGGTCTTTGTTGTTTGTGTGGGTCTTTGTTGTTTGTGTGGGTCTTTGTTGTTTGTGTGGGTCTTTGTTGTTCGTGTGGGTCTTTTTGTTGTTTGTGTGGGTCTTTGTTTGTGTGGGTCTTTGTTGTTTGTGTTGGTCTTTGTTGTTTGTGTGGGTCTTTGTTGTTCGTGTGGGTCTTTGTTGTTCGTGTGGGTCTTTGTTGTTTGTGTGGGTCTTTGTTGTTTGTGTGGGTCTTTGTTGTTTGTGTGGGTCTTTGTTGTTTGTGTTGGTCTTTGTTGTTTGTGTGGGTCTTTGTTGTTTGTGTGGGTCTTTGTTGTTTGTGTGAATCTTTTTGTTCGTGTGGGTCTTTGTTTGTGTGGGTCTTTGTTCGTGTGGGTCTTTGTTCGTGTGGGTCTTTGCTCGTGTGGGTCTTGTTTGTGTGGGTCTTATTTGGAATGGGCTACGAGCTTCATAGTTGGGTATACTTTTGGATAGGGCGAGGTTTTATTTTGAAGTCGGAAGACTTGGGAATGTTTTGCGCACAGGCTATGGGCTACGAAGTCCCTTTATTCTGTAACTTGATTTAAGAACAGCACAATGGGTGTCCTTTAGGTTTTAGATAGGGCTACGTGGTGGTGAAGGTTTTAATTGAAGACGGAAAGCTCAGTTTTGGGCACAAGCTATGGATTACGAGGTCATCAGTGCATAGAGTAACATTCAACAACGCTTGGTAATCTGCAGTTGTGCCCTGATATTTTCAATTTGAAATTCAAATAGAATTTTAAGATTTTCTTGAAGTCCACTCATTTTGGGGCAAATATTTATTAAATTAAATTCCAAGTTTCAAAATAAGTGAGGTGCAGGTGGGACATCCTACCACAAACATGGAGTCCAAGAAACCCCTTAAGGCTGCCTGGGACAACCAACATTCATGCTAGGGCTGCCCGATGTGCTACCTGTTTACAAGCGTAACTTTGTCCTAACCCAATGGAAGAAATTTGTCAGGACAACCATAATTTTCTCCCGGACAAGAATTCAAACTAAAAGAGCTGCCTCGTGGACAATCTTATTATTGGGTGATTTGTCAATTTCTGGCCCCTGGTTTGGTTGGGGCTCCCAATAAGTAATTGGAGAAGGAATTTCATAATGAATCTACATATAAAATGTGTAATTATATATTTGATATTGATAAGGAATTGGGCCAAATTGTGACAATTATTAATGAATTTGACAAAAATTGCATACAGTAGCTTTGTTCTTTGAAGTTTTCATTTTTTGCTACTCAAAACATCAATCCTCCAGCTTTCATTAAAAGCCCAACTTTAATGATGATAGTATACATCAAAGGTTACTAAAAATGAGAAAAGTTCAGAAAATTGCAATTATGCTATTATTGTTGAATTGCAATTTGTAAGAGGTTTTTTTTACTTCTTCTTACAGAGTATGTATCTTCATGGTGTATAAAGGACGATAAGCCAGTACCATCAGCAAAGCAGCCGAATGAGGCTTTCACTCACTAGATAACATAGAGCAGAAAAGAAAGGGGATGTCTGCTGATACATGCTGAAAAGTTTTTTTTAAGCCTACCCGCACCCGACACCCAAGTTTTTTTCTGAAAACTCTGGTATGACAATTACCAACCCAACTTCCTGTTCAGTGTATTGTTTCCACTCAAAACAATGATTGTTTATTTGCCATTCCCATGCACACCACAGCCAAGTAGCCCAAGGCTATTTGTGTGTATAAGATTACACAAAGCCAGAGCTAAATTATCAAGGCCCTTTTGTGATTGAAATCACTCATTCGTGTTAGGTGTCTTAGTAGGAGAAGTTTGTTTTCAAACTGGTGGTAAAAATAGCTGTGTATCATAATTCCTGAGGTAATAATGATCATTAACTCTACTCTACCACGCTGCGATACTTTCGCCGTTTTGAAACTACCTTTTTCCAAAAATAAAATCGGGACCTTACCAACATTCTATAGGGGTGCAAATAGTTTCAATGCAAAGATCTCGGAAAGATCTTTTGTAAAATTGTATTTTGGGGGGGGTCTATACTCACACTTTTTCGGCAAATTTTGCCCAAACATTCAGAAATTTACCTTTTTGTTTATGTCCCAAAAAATGCAAATTTTAAAAAATTTACAAAAATTGCTTAGAATTAAATTGAGATATTTTTTTTTTATATACTATATAGACAAGTCATATTATCCAAATCTTATGACATTTTGCTCATACCTGGTCATTATTTTAAATTATTCGTAAAATATGTCAAATTTTGTGATTTTTGGTAATTTTGTGACCCTTTTTGTTAAAAAATTGTGTGATCCACCCCCATATCGTAATGAAAGTTTAAAACACCATTCTGTAGCATAAACAACGTGCTTTCACATGGATTGCTGCAATAAAAGACATACCCCCTCAATGGTTGCTAAAAAGTTTTTATGTCACTAGAGTTATTTTTATATTTTTTTACATTTACGTTGAGGCAACAGAAGAAAGTGTGTCTCGATTCTTGTTTGAAAGTGAAACTGAGGATTAAGAAAAGTCAGAAGGCTATTGCCAGTGATGGAGATTTTTAGTACCTGGACCCAACCCAGAAGAGGCCTAAAGATTGATCAGAACCAGGTGAAATGATTTTTCCAAATTTCTAAAATCGCGAGTGCATTTTTCAAACTTTATGCTTACTAACGTTACTCATTAGGCTTTACGTAAGGCATAGCTAAATTGTTAGTTCTGATCCATTCAAAATTAAGCAAAAGCAATGTAATTTAGCTGGGATTATTTTCTTGTAATGATTAAAAACAAGTAAATGGGTCACTAAAATCCGACGTGGTTAACATGAATTGTTTTTATTATAGTAATTTTGGATAAAACTTTACAGATCAATCTTTGATTTGTAGTGCAACAGTTCCCATATACCTATTTCGCAAAATCTCCAATCCATGTTGTGAGGTTGTGGTGCAGTAAAATAGGATTGAAACTTTAAGGGGAAAGGGTCCCATGTTGATGGAAAGAGACACATGTTGGGGCAAGATACCAATGGTGGGGGCCAAGCTGTCCCATGTAGGGGGAAGTTATTTTCTTTGAAAAGATTTAGATCCTGGAAGAGGGCCATATTTTCTTTTTTTTGAGGGGGATGGTATTTCCTCTGGTTCCCCCTCCCAATACAAATAGGCCAGAACCCCCACTCCACCCCCAACCCCTGTATTTCTTTGGAAACGGTTGAAATTGTACTTTTCTGAAGAATTTTCCTGTATTTGGACAAATTTATTGACATTTCATATGCGGTACCAACTCACTGAAGGATTCAAAGTTTGGCAATGTCAACATGATTACTGATGCTTTGAACAATTTTTGAGTACCTTTCCACTGAGAATTCCTACAGGAATCAACAAAAGTAAGTTTCTACAAGACTTTCAGTATATCCTGAATAAATATAAGTATTTTCAAAGCTTCCAATGGCTAAAATTGGTTCATAAACTGAAAATTTAAAGACTGCGCATAATAAATAGGTAACTTAGCTAATTTGCATATCATTTGCATAACATTTTTATTGAAATTTTGGTGTAAACATTTCCTTTTTATATTACATTAGCTGTGTGCATCATAGAAAGAAACAATGCATGTTTATAGGAAAGTATAGTGCCAAATTCCTATCAGATAGATCATTGGCAAAATTAGAGGTCAATTTTTAGGCCAAAAAAGGTCCAAAAAAATAAAATTGACTATGAATTTTGTTCCTGCTCCAAAAAAATCAAGAGTACTATCAAATGAAAGGTCCTTCTTTCACGAATTCATAAATTCTATCGACAATTCTTTTCTAATTAGCCACAAGAAAGCAGAATTTCACAAAATAGCAGTTTTAGGATCTAATAATCTCCAACAATGACCTCATTTGCATAAATTTGCATAATTCACCAAATATTTATGCAAACCAATGTAAAGATCAGTCTTAGCTTTTATATAACATAAACTTATTACAGTAGAAAATGAAGATAAATTTGTGAAAAAGCCCCCATTCCAAAAAGTTCCCTAAAATAACACTTGTAATCTCAAATGCTCTGGTAGAGTAAGGATTAACCGTGAATGATTGACAGACCATTTTCCCTAAGGAAAAATATTGCTTTATAAATTAAAGAGTTTTTTTTCATCAGCCATCTTGACTTTTTTGCTTAACTTTGTTATAATATTTGATTTGGTCAAGATTAAAATTTCATGCAAATATATTTTGTGATTCCTCCCTCACTCCATTATCAGCTGTAGAATGAATACTGGCAATGCTCGTTAGAAAATAAGAACAAATCTCATACATAGGTAACTTTATATATCAAACTATATGAAAATATGTTCCTTATTATTTTCCTATGAATTCTGTAACATCCTTCTTGCATGCTTCTGATTTCGCTCTTTTGCCTGCTGTATGAAATCTACGTTTAACGCTTACTCTACCACGCGGCGATAGTATCGCCGTTTTCAAATCACCTTTTTCTATAAAAAAAAATCAGGACTTTACCACAGTCCTATAAGAGTAATCTTGGTATCATTTTAAAGTACTCGGATATTTCTTTCACAAAATGAAACTTTTTTATAGAAGTCATATTACATAATTTAAAAAAAAAAGCACATCAAAAAGGGTAAAACTCAATAATTGCTAAAACAAATTCATTTTTTTTATTTTTCTCTTTTACATCTTACGATAATTTCAAGATCACATTTTTGCTTCAAAATCAAACATGCAAGTCCTAAGACATGATAGTATTGGTTTCTGGTGTAATTTTTATAATCCCTCATCCAATCTTTTGTTCTGGAGAGATTTATTCAAAATTTCATGAATTTCTGCCATTTTTGACCCGTTTTTTTCAAAAAATTGTGTAACCCAACCTTACATCACGCATGCTTTGTTGAACCGCCGTTCGAAAGCGCTTGAAATTTCCTTTCATTTGATATATAAATAAAGGCATACCCCCCTCTATTTAGAACCTATCCTATAAGAACAAAATTACACCTCTTCATTTTGAACGACCACGTGGCGCAGAGGAAATGTACGCTACTAGCGTGCGAGCGCTTCGGGTTCGAGTATCGCCGTGACCACTGCGTAATTATTTTTCTGCTGCAGCTTTCAGGGGACGTTTGACTTTTATCATTTTTGATGTGTTTTCATCTTTCCTTTCTTTCTAAAAATTATAGATTAGTATCATTGGAAAGGAAATTTTAAAAACAATCTAAATATGTAACACAAATCTCTGTTTTCAATACTGACAAGAAGTTATACTTCTGCAAAGATTGACCATTTGTTGACCAAATTTAGCCAAAAATTGCTTAATTTGCATAATTTTGTCCAATATTTCCTAAATTGGTTTTAATTACTCAAAAGATAAATATCTTAGCATCTATTCCAACCAAACTGGTAACGAAAGAAAATGAAAGGAAAGTTGTCAAAAATACATATAAAAAAAAGTTTCGCAAATTGGGGTCGCTATTTTTAAAGCCCTGGTAGAGTAAGGGTTAAACCAAAACATAATCTTACAGTAGTTGCTGGAAGTCCATTCTTAAAATTGTATAAATGTTTTTGAAGTAAAATAGATCAATTGTGTAGCCAAAAGCAGAATTTGTTTACTTTTTATGCTTTTGTCAGTGTTTTCTAAAGGATTATTGGATTATTGATCATGGGTTTTGAGGTAAGAATATATCAACTCAAGGTACTTTAATCAAGTCTGGTATTCCCCTGGTTTTCCATCAGACTTATGGGGTTAAGAGTCACTGTAGCATGACAGGGATACTAAAGGCAAGACCGTTGACATCATGTTCCCATCTAGACATGCAGTACTACTTGTCAGGATGAGTAAGGTTGGTGTCAGGCTCACGTAAGGGTAAGACTATTTTTGATGCTCATGACTGGGAAGGGCTAGTGCAAGGGTAAGGCTGTTGTCAGGCCAGTGTCTTGCTCTAGTCAGGGTGTGTCAGCCTCAACTAATTTACATATTTCGTCCAAAATTAAGGCTAGTCATGCTGGTGTAATCCCCCTGTAAGGCTGGTTAACTGTCAGGCTCATGTGTCAGGGTACTTTAAGGCCAGTGTCAGGGCAGACAATTTCGCAATGCAAGGGTAAGGCTGTTGTCAGGCCAGTGCCTTGCTCTTGTCAGGGTGTGTCAGCCTCTTGTCAGGGTGTGTCAGCCTCTTTGTCAGCCTCAACAAATTTACATATTTCGTCCAAAATTAAGGCTACTGTAATGCTGGTGTAATGCCACTGTAAGGCTGGTTAACTGTCAGGCTTATGTGTCAGGGTACTTTAAGGCCAGTGTCAGGGCAGACAATTTCACAATGCAAGGGTAAGGCTGTTGTCAGGCCAGTGTCTTGCTCTTGTCAGGGTGTGTCAGCATCTTTGTCAGGTTCAACTAATTTAAATATTTCGTCCAAAATTAAGGCTACTGTAATGCTGGTGTAATGCTCCTGTCAGGCTGTTTAGCTATTACTGAACTAACAGGGGGAGTCAGGCTCTTGTGTCAGGGTACTGTAAGGCCATTGTCAGGGCAGACAATTTTGCAATGCATAACACTGAACCGAAACTGCTCCAAATTAAGTTTTGAAAATTGCGCAATCATGCAGTATAGCAAAGGTATTGACTCCATTGCCCAAATAGATGCTGGAATTTTGCTTTCCAAATCATGAAAAGTTTATACCTATAACATAAATCTTCATTTATATGGAAAATATGCATGAAAATTCAGTTAAAAAAACAGAAAATTGGATATTTTACCTCTTAGCTGTGGATTTTTCTTACCCCACTTGGATGTATATCATTGTATTACGTTTCTGCAGATTATTCGTGCTTATTCATTGCCTGTCTGTTTATTTTCTTATTATCAATGCAGTTTTGTGTTTGTTATTTTTGCGTAACGGTTGTGAACCTAATGTTATATAGCTTAACACACTATTTGTATTATTACCATTTCCACGTTTTTTCTCGGTGATCGGAACATTATTAATCCTGAGACCTGAGTGGGTTTATTGTTTGTTTTCTATACGGCATTCCTGAAATAATATTGTTTGTTGGTATATAAGTAAAACACAGGAAGACATGGTTTATGATGATAATAGTATAATATATATTAAACTGGCTATTCTACAACATGTTTACAGATGGTGAGTGAGAGACAGAGAGAGAGAGAATATACAAGAGACATTGGTATTTATATCATGGATATGACTCATAGTCATAGGGTTGTGACATCAGTATGTACCATGTGTGTTAAAGAGGTATGTTTGGTAGTAGTGGAAGTCTATGATATGAGACATCATATTACATCCCCTTTCTTCAAGAGAATGGTTGCAGGTAAGATGATCACACAATGTGATTGTAATTTGAATAGAACAAATGAAGTATACGATATCAGGTGAATACAAGTTTGAATACTGCAACATGGTACTTGTAAATATACAATTTGATGCACGGTAAATATTTGTTCTTTGTTACTTCAAAAATGAACAAATAGGTATTCTTATTTCCAGCTTACATTTGAGCATAATTTAATATAATATGATAAGACTAATTCTACAAAAATATGAACATTATTTACAAGCTGAGTCGGTCTGGTTTGGTAACTTTTCTACCAGATCTTGTTCGTGTGGCATGTCCATTGTTTGTGTGATTTGTGTTTGCTGGTTGTTGTGTGTTGTTGTTTTGGTGTGGTTGTTCGTTGTCTGTTTGGGAGTGTACCCTTTTTTCTCCCGTTTCTCTTAGCTGGCGCCTGTTCCTTCTCAAGATACTTCCATTGTCCATCTGGACTGTGTATGATCTTGGTTCAGGGCGTCTGCTGAGAACAGTGGCAGGAAGCCACTGACCATTGTCTTGGTCTTGGACTCTGATTAATTGTCCTTCTGCCAGTGAAGGGAGGTTGTGTGCGGTTCTATCAAAATAGTGTTTTTGCCATTCTTGGCGCTGCAGTAGCTTTCGGTCACTGCATCTTTATCGATAGACCGATTTTTTGATCCTTACGGGAAGGTTTGCTCTCATCTTTCTGCCATGCAGGAGTTCTGCAGGTGATGGAAGATGGTTATCTATTGGTGTAGATCTTACACACAATAGAGCTAGTTGTACATCGATGTTGTCTTTCTTTGCTTTGTAAATTGTGTTTTTGACTGTTTGTATTTGTCTTTCAATGAATCCGTTTGACTGAGGATACCTTGGGCTTGAAGTTATATGGTCGAATTCCCATTTCTTGGCGAATTCCTGAAATGTTTGGCTAGCAAAATGGCTGCCATTATAAGAAATGATCGTTCAGGAATGCCATATTCTGAAAAAAATATGTCCTTGAGATGGTTGACAATTGTTTGACTTGTGGATCGTCCCTTTGGTATGTGTTTGATGATGAAGAACTTTGAGTAGTAATCTGCAATGATCATGTATTCATCCCCCTGTATGTAAAATAAGTCTGTACCTAGTGTTTGCCATGCTCTTGTAGGTATTTGGTGTTGATGTAATGGTTCAGCAGGTTGTGATTTTGTGTGTTCTTGGCATCGAGGACATGATTTCACTAGGTTTTCTATGTCCTTGTTGATTCCGTGCCAGAATACACAAGTTTTTGCACGTAACTGGCATTTCACAGTTCCTTGATGCCCTTCGTGTATCTTGCTCAAGATTTCCTGCTGGAGTTTTGATGGAATAATTATCCTATCACCTTTCAGGATTAGTCCATCTTCAACAGAGAGTTCGTCCCTGTATGCCCAGTATTTTTGTAGGTGTCTTGGCACTTGTTTTTGTCTATCTGGCCACCCGTTTATGGTTATTTCTTTGAGGGCCATGAGTTCAGGGTCGGAATTTGTTTCAGTTTTTAGTGTTTGAAGTTTTTGTGTGGAAAATTGAACAAACTGAATTTGTACTTCTGGGTTCTTCAGAGCTTTATCAGGTAAGGGATTGAGTCTTGAAAGTGCATCAGCTAGAAGCATTTCCTTACCTGGCTTGTATTTAATAATTACATCATAGCCCTGAAGTCGTAACAGCAGCCTTTGAAGTCTTGGTGGGGCAGCATTTAAGTTCTTGAGGTGAATGATCTCAAGAGGTTTGTGATCGGATTCTACGGTGAAATGTTTACCATAGACGTAAGAATGGAATTTCTCACAAGCGTAGACGACAGCGAGCATTTCACGTTCAATGTTTGCATATCGTCGCTCTGTATCAGTAAGCGATTTGGAGGCGAAAGATATAGGTTTAGAATCCTGTACTAATGCTGCACCGATACCATTCATTGATGCATCTACTTGAATGGTTGTTAGTTTGTTCGGATTGAAATAAGCAAGAGTGACTTCTTTGCTTATGAGTGTTTTAATTTTGTCAAAGGCTTTCTGGTGTGTGCTGTTCCAGTCAAATGTTGTGTCTTTTTTGATGAGGTTTCTTAGAGGTGAAGTGTGTGTTGAGAGATTGGGTATGAAAGGCGACATGTATGTTGCGATGCCAAGGAATTCCTGGAGCTCTTTGACACTCTTAGGAGGCTCAATGGCTTCAATCGCGCACCCTATCTGGGTCGGGATGGACGCCATGAGAGTCATAGACAAGCCAAGAAATTGATACTTGCCTTGTTGATTTCGCATTTGTTAAGGTTGAACACAAGACCATGTTCTTGTGCAACTCTCATAGGGTATGGAGATTGTGGTCATGCTCGGTTTTGGTCTTGCCAAGCACAGCCACATCGTCTGCTATACCCACAGTCCCAGGGCACTTCTCAAGAATCTGGTCCATTCTTTGTTGAAAGATGTCCTGACTTACACACAGACCAAATGGTAGCGCTTAGCGGAATCTTCCGAATGGACTGTTAAATGTCGTGAGAAAACTAGATTTTTGGTCTAGAGATATCGACCAATAGCCATGCCGGGCATCTAGTTTGGAGAAATGCGTGCTCCTGAGAACTTATGCGAGATCTCCTCCAGGGTGGGTGTGTGATGGTGGCTACGCTTGATAGCCCTGTTGAGGTCTCTTGGGTCGAGACATATTCGCCAGCGCCCATTTGCCTTTTGAGAGTAGGCAAGGCTGGACACCCAGTCGGTTGGTTCGGTGACTGGCGTAATGACACCCAATTCCTGCATCTCGAGTAATTCTTTCTTTATGTCATCCTTTATGTGTATGGGGCAACGTCTCGGAGGGTGGACTACGGTGGCACATTTTATCTACCACTATATGGTAGGGCACTTTGAAGTTTCCTATACCTTCAAATCTGTCAGGGTATAGTTTGTGTAGCTCTTGTTTGCTGTCGATCTGTGGTAGTCTTGTTATGTCTGAAGAAATGTGACAGTTAAGTGATACCAATTTTAATGCCAGTGAAGAGGGTAGTCCAAAAATTGCTGGGCCGTGTACGTCAGCAATATAAAAATGTGCATCTGTTTCATTGTTCCCATATTTGCAGGGTATGGAGCATACCCCATAATGAGTTATTGAGGACCCATTGTATGCTGTGAGGACAGCTTTTTGTTTTGTAATTGCGTCCTGTTTTGGGAGGCCATCAACATGTATCTTATTTGGGTACATTTTCCTGAAAATTCTCAAGGGAAGTATGTTTCCCTGAGCACCTGTGTCGACCTTGACCTTAAGGGTTGCAGGTCTGTTTACGTTATCTAGTTTGATGCTTAAATCAGTGAAAATTTCATCCCTCGTTTCTGAGCTAATTCCGTGAACATCGACTGACTGAAATCTAAGTTCCTCAAATCTATCAGTGAGGGTATTATCGGTACTAGATTGGTTAACCACATCAAACTGTTGTGGGTTATGGGATGGCTGCCCCGTCTTTGGCCTTGTCCTATTTTCCGACCTACCCCTTCTATACCTGTCCTGTCTTGTGTTTTGGGTTGGTGTATCAGATTTTGGGGTCCGCCATTTTGGGGTCTGCCTTCCACTCCTACTCTGCCTACAGACTGACTGCCAATGGTTTTGCTTGCCGCAATTATGGCACTTGGCTCCATATGCGGGACACTTGGCACTGCGAGCATGCTGTCGCCCACAATTGCCACATCTACTACCATGGGTGGGAGGCTTGAATCTGTTATTCACTGCATTTACATTGATGCTCCCTTGCCTGAATTCTTCCATATGAGCTACTGTAGCTTCATATGTTCTGGCTATGTCCATAGCGTCATCTAGTTTTAAGGTGTGGTCTTTTCCTAAAAGGGTTTCTTGCACCTTTTTGTGCTTTGTTCCTATGACTAGCTGCTCGATTAGCCTGTCATCGAGCTCTGTAGGACCAAATTTACACTTCTTAGCCTGAATCTTACAGCGTGTCATGAAGTCGTCACTGCTTTCATTAGGCTGTTGTTTGAATTTTTGTAAATTGTAGCGACACAAGTTTAAAAATTTGTTTTAGGCTCAAAATATGTCTTAAATTTTTCAAATATTTTGTCAGGTCTTTTTATCTTCTTCCCCAAGTATCCATGAATTGAAAATTTGAATACCTTCCTGACCTAGCCACAGAAGAATATAGGTCACTTTGTCATGGCCAGATTTCTTCGCCAAGGGACCCGTAAAAATCAATTCACAATATTGTGAAAGGTATTAAATGTGGTTGGAAGGTCACTAGAGCCCCAGTCCATAGAGGGTGGTGTAATACCAGAAAGATCCCCCATGTTTACAGTGCGTATACAATAATCAAAAGTAAAATTAGCGGAACTCGTGATAAGCCAAGCCCGTACTAGGGTTAGGTTCTGGTTTAGGCCTAAGTTCTAACGTTAGGAGTAGGATGAGTACCGTTATTGTTGGAAGTAACTCTCCAAGACTTTATTGAAAAATATAAGCTTACCAGAAGCTATCAAAAGATTGCAAAATAATTGTTCAACCAAAGTGTTCATGACAGTTCACATTCACTCGTAGGCATAGGCCTAGTTGTAAGCTAGTAAGAGTCGCGTCACTGAACCGTTGTCTGGTTGTTTACGTTTTATTTCCGGCTTCCAGGATGTGGCGCACTTTGTGTTGGAAATAGTGTATGACGTCAGCACGTGATGTGAATATTCAAATCCTCTCCTCTCCTCGTGGTTTTCCGATGAGTCAAGGCACGTTGTTGACTTAACGTTGGTCCCTTGTCAATTTATTGTGTTGAAATCGAAGGTATTTTGGTAGCATGTTCTCAAATCTGGTACGTAAAATCTCAGTTCTGATTGAGATACAAGAAAAAGTATTTACCGTCCTCGGCCTGGAATCCGTCTGAGTGTGTTGATTAGCAAATGAATGAACTTTCGAGTGCACTTGTTGGTAGCCCAAGTGTCTTTGATTTGATCCGATGATGGTAGAATCACGATAACGGCGAGATTTCCAGTTGATGTAATTGTCAATTTTGGGAATCAAAAAATCCAGTATGTGTCCGTTTTAGGCGAATTTGCGATGCTGGAACACAAGGTCTAAACCGAAGCACAGATAACTTGGTCCAGTTCAAAGTGTAAACGTCTCACGGTTTCATGTATCAGTTTTGTTTTTTAGTCCTCTGTTGAACAATTGTTCTCCTTCAATTTCTCCAAATTTTATCTCGATGTGAGTTCGAAACATCGCTGCCACCATGAAATAATATTGTTTGTTGGTATATAAGTAAAACACAGGAAGACATGGTTTATGATGATAATAGTATAATATATATTAAACTGGCTATTCTACAACATGTTTACAGATGGTGAGTGAGAGACAGAGAGAGAGAGAATATACAAGAGACATTGGTATTTATACTGCGGATATGACTCATAGTCATAGGGTTGTGACATCAGTATGTACCATGTGTGTTAAAGAGGTATGTTTGGTAGTAGTGGAAGTCTATGATATGAGACATCATATTACAATTCCATTCATATTCTTTTCTGTATTACAGTGTTTATTTGCTCTACCTGTCTGTATTTCCTGTTTGTCAAGTATATTCATTCTTCTTCCCATCAATCATGTTTATTCTCACTCACAAGCTCGTCTTCCCTGTACTGTTCTTGTTAACATACACCCGAGTCTCTGACTCTCTAAACTTCTTGTATTCGTCGCAACCTCATTCATCTCAGGCATCAAACTTGCCTCTAAACGCCCCAGGAACTGGTTACCATGTCTTGTTTGGCTCTAGTGATTATTCAAATCACTCACTTGCAACTTATCTTTGTATCGATGGGCAATTACATTCGTACAAATAAAGTTGGAAATTGTCAAAATTCAACTCACACAGGAGAAAATTACTCCTTTTATTCCTTACCCTTTCTGGTGATATTGAAAGCAATCCTGGACCCTCCCCAAAATATCTTTGCAAACAATGCAACAAATCTGTCAAAATTAACCAGAAAGGTATTTGTTGTGATGATTGTGACTCAAGGGTTCATAGTAAGTGTGCAGGCATTAGTAATGCAGCTTACAATACTCTTGCATCATCATCCAATGATTGGTTTTGTTCAGAATGTTTGGCACCTTGTGGCCTGTGTGGACTCCAGTGTAGAAGATCTGAAAAAAGCAGTACAGTGTGACAATTGTGATCTATGGATCCACACTAAGTGCTGTAGCATTGATGACTCAAAATACAGCGATCTCATGCATTCTAGCTGTACCTGGGTGTGTGACACTTGTGACTTCATAAACTTCTCTGATTCTTTCTTCTCAACTTACATTCCATCCACTGTACTTACTCATATGAGGCACTTTAAAATTGTTCTTTTGGCCTTGACTCGAGGTTAAACCACCATCCCAGATGTCAAATTTGAAAACAAATTCCCAAAAGGTAAAAAGGAAGGTTCTAAAACTTCTTGTTATCAACTCTCAGAGTGTTCGAAACAAGACGGCCTCTGTGGAAAGACTTATTAAAGAAAAAGACCCAGATGTCATTATTAGAACTGAAACCAGGCTTAATTCCGAAATTACCAGCGCTGAAATTTTCCCGCACAACTATACAGTCGTTCGCAAAGATAGAAATTCAAATGGTGATGGTGGTGTATTACAGGCAATAAAAATGACCTGGTTTTCACTGAGCTCACTAAATTAGACTCTGACTGTGAAATTATCTGGACCAAATTCCAATTTCCTAAAGAAAAGAGCATGTATATAGGAAGATTTTACAGACCCAGTCACAATGATCTAACTAGCCTACTTGAGTGGAAAAAATCCTTCCAAAAGCTTGGTAAAAATGCTGACAAAAACAAGGTTATTCTTGCTGGTGATTTCAACCAACCTAACATTGACTGGGAGTCAAAATATCATTTCAGGAACTAACGCTTCCTTCGAAGCAGCCAAAATTCTTCTTAAAGTGACCAATTCATCCAATCTCACACAAATGGTGCAGTCACCCACCAGAAATAACAACATCCTTAATCTTGATTTTACTAACAATTCACCAGCTGTTACCTCAGCTAATGTCATTCCCAATATAAATGACCATGATATTGTGATATTGTTAAACTGACCCTAAATATCTCCCCTCCTCGTAAAAAGTTGCCTAAATGTAAAATCTATTTAAAGAAAAACGCTAACATAAAATGAATCAAAGAAGACCTGACCAAATTTAAACTGCAATATTATACTCAATTCAATAACTCCATTGATGTTGATGAAAAATGGAATTTCTTTGAACAGGAAATTAAACTGATTATTGATAAAAACACACCTCACAAATTCACCTCAACTAAACTAAATCTGCCCTGGTTCACCCGTATAAACTGTCTAAAAAAGCTAAGACTAATCAACAAGCCAATGACTGGACTACCTATAAAAGCTTTAGGAAGGCTATCCGTAAAAATCTCAAAGAAGCTAAAAACACCTTCATCTGTGATAAACTTAAAAACTCACTTAACAAAAACCCAAAGGCATTCTGGTCCTATATTAAAAGATTAGGAAGTAACTTTGTAGGTACGTGTGTCTGATCTACTAAATAATGGTAAGCTCTGCAGTGACAGTAAAACTAAAGCTAACATTCTAAATGACCAAAATTTCAGTGTTTTTACAGAAGAAAACACCTCCCAGATCCCTGTAATTAAACCACTCACCAACAGCAAAATAAACCAACTTATGTCAAAAAGCAACTGCATAACCTAGACGCCAACAAAGCCTCAGGTCCTGACCAAATACCACCATGGTTTCTAAAAACACACGTTGATGACCTTTATGAAATTCTAAGTGATCTCTTTCAAACCTCTGTCGATAATGGTACTAGCCCTAACAAGTGGAAAGAAGTAAACATATGTAGCGTTTTTAAGAAAGGTGATAAACAAAACCCAGCTAATTATAGACCAATATCCCTCACCTGCGTTTGTATTAAATTCCTTGAGCATATAATCCACTCACATGTGATGAAATTCCTTGATGAGCATAATATCTTAAATGATTTACAACATGGCTTCCGTGCAAAAAGATCGACTGAAACACAACTCCTCTTAACGATAAATGATATCTCTAAACAAATTGACCGAAACAGTAACGTCTCTATGGCTATTCTTGACTTCTCAAAAGCCTTTGATAAAGTCCCACACCAGCGCCTGTTATCAAACTTTTTGCCTATGGCATTGATAGAAATCTCCTGGCCTGGTTTGCATCATTCCTCAACAACCGCATCCAGCGTGTTGTCTGTGATGGTAAAATCTCTGATTCTAAACAGGTTTTATCCGGTGTACCACAAGGTACTGTCTTGGGTCCACTACTTTTCCTTTTATATGTAAATGACATCCCTGATAATATAAACAGCACAGTTAGACTGTTTGCTGATGACTGCCTTGTGTACAGAACAATTGATAATCCCTCTGACCAACAAATCCTCCAAGATGATCTTAACAAACTTGAACAATGGCAAAACAAATGGCAAATGAATTTCAACCCCTCTTAATGCTACATCTTGTCAATTTCCTCTAAGAAATGCTTTAAATCACCTGTATATACCTTATGCAACCAGCCACTAAAACATGTCCAACTCCCACCCATACCAAGGTGTTGAAATTGATAATAAACTTAGATGGGATAAACATACACATAACATGACCAAGAAAGTTAACTCTGTACTTGGCCTATTAAAACGTAACCTCTCAAACTGTCCCACCGACGATAAATCCACTGCTTATAAAGCTCTAGTCAGGCCAGTACTTGAGTACGCATCAGCAGTCTGGGACCCCCATCACCAGTGTGATGTGGATAAACTTGAATCTATTCAAAGGAGAGCAGCCAGGTTCTGTATGGCAGACTAATCTTATAAATCTAGTGTAAAAAACATGCTTCATAAATTAGATTGGCCCCTGCTAAAAACAAGAAGATACAACACCCGGCTACATATGCTATATAAAATCAATAACAATCTTATCCCCGCTGTCAGAACTAATACAAGAAATAATCATGACCTTATTTTCCAGGTTCCCTATGCTAAAAAGAATGTATATAAACACTCTTTCTTCCCTCACACACTAAAGGATTGGAATGCTTTACCGTCAGACATTGTACATGCACCAAGTCTCAATTGTTTCAAAGCTAAACTTACTAACACTTATATTGCTAAGTAGTTTTTTTTTTTTTACTCATACTTTTTACACTCGGTTGGCATTCATGTCTTCTTGAAGGATTTTTGCTGATTCAGATTCAGATTTCCTTCAATGTCATTTATTCTCAACATTGCGTAACATTTTTGCATACTCGCTTGGGCTTTCACTGTGGAAATCTTGCATACTATGATACAGAATGATACCTTCGCCATAAAACATTTTAAAACTACGTACACAACCCCCGAAGTTCTGATCATATCAGTCCTCTCACTTTGGCCACCATCTTTGCGAAGCACGCTAAATTTCAGCTCTGTTAAAACCTTATTTTCAGTTTGTTTATTTTGCATTTTTTTTTCTTTCTTCCAAACTTTGTTTGACTCATCAAGTAATTTACATGTAAATGTACTGATTGTCATGTTTCAAGTAATTTGACAGTATGTTTTTTGGTCGATTTAACAGCTTGTAAAATAGGCCTTGATTGAATGGGATTTGAACCCTATGTACGACCTATTGTTTGTTAGTTTTACTGTTTTAACTGCAGCACATTCTCTGTGCATTTCACAAGTAACTCAGATTTCGGCTATATCAAAGTGCAAAAATATCCCCATTCATAGGTGATTACTGTGCATTGGTGATTCTTACAGAGAAGGATTATGCTAATCGGGTTTACAGTTTGTAAAAGTCATTGATAATGTTAGCCGAATGCGTGTGTGATTGATTCATGAATGATATTGATTTTCAACAGCAAGGATTTGCGAGCATGTAGAATGTGGTCACAGCTCAGTGACAACAACAGGTGTAAATCCGTGGTAAATGGAGATACTAATACTTATTAAAATTCAACAAGAAACAAACAATTACAACTCTAACCTTCTAAGAAAAAAAATTATCCTTCGTGACAATGCAATGCTGTTCGATTAACAAACTTCCATATCAGTATATATTGTAATCGATCGACTACAACTGACACTGACAACTCACGCGTAATTCACAGAAATGTCATGACCCTGATCCAAAAATTTGCATATTCGATTTCTGATTGGAAAATGGTTTTCGTCAATCACACTGTGATTCACTTGTGAAATCTAGCCACGGCGATCAAACGATTAACAACAGACTAAACACACACATGAAGCTAACAGGAAACATATGTACTGAATGGACATCAATATGCCAGAGCCATGTGTGTTATGCGTATATACAAGAATGGCATAATGTCTACAGCTGAAAAAGCTATTTTAGCGCCATTATTTTGGGGGATATATTATGTTGAAGAAAAACTCTTGATATTTGTCAGAATTGTTTGTTTGTTTGTTTTTTTTTTTTTTTTTGAGAAAATGGGAAAAACTATTTGATAAGAATTGTTTTTATTTTTTTTCCAGGGAGGCCAAGTACCATTTTGGTCCCCCAATAAGGTCTAATGAATCGATTTTGAAGTCAGATTCCATAGCTTCTTTTCAATTTTTTTGCAATTTCCTTCATTTTGGGAAAATGTATTCAATTTTAGAGAAGTCTTTCATTTCTGTGAAATTTGTTACAATTTTCAATTTCCTTCATTTTCACTTATTTTTCTTCAATTTGTGTAAAATATCCTTCATTTTAGAAATTTGCTTTATTTATTGTGAAATTTCCTTCATTTTCAGAAAAGTTTCTGCAATTTTCCAATAATCTTACAACCCCACCCCTAGGCTCCCCCTCCTCCCCCTTACATATAATTTTTGGACCATGATAAGAGACTCATACATTTTTGTACTGAGGTTTGTTGAGACAAATTATAAAATCTGGCCCACAATGTCAAATTTTAGAAATTTGTTTTTAATTTTCGAGAAGTTTCTTACAATTTTCAGGATATTTTCTTCAATTTCGTAAAATGTCCTTCATTTTTGTGGGTTTGCTTCAATTTTTGTGCAATATTTCCTTCATTTTCAGGAAAATGTTTTCAATTTTAAAGAATCTTTCATTTTTGTAAAATTTGTTACAATTTTCAATTTCCTTCATTTTCACTTATTTTTCTTCAATTTTTGTAAAATATCCTTCATTTTCGAGAAATTTGCTTTATTTATTGTGCAATTTCCTTCATTTTCAGGAAAATTTCTTCAATTTTCCAATAATCATAAACAAGCACCCCCCCCTACCCTCCTACATATAGTTTTTGGACTATGATAAGAGACTCATACATTTTTGTACTGAGGTTTGTTGAGACAAATTGTCAAATCTGGCCCATTATGTCAAATACTTTCCTATGCTGCTGAACACAGATACATCTGTCAGTCTGTCCAATGTGATTTTTTGTTTACTATTTTAAAAACTGAATAAAAAACACAAAGCTAAAATCTGAATTTTCAATGCTCCCATTTCTGATTAATTAATCTGATTAATTTCACTTCTTTTATACATTTATCTGCAAAACAAATGTCAAAATTTGCCCGAAAAAATGTTTATGCCTATGGATGTTACATTCTCCACAAAAGGTACGTGACTACGGCAACTAAAGGATTTGTGGACCAGGCCAGTAAAGCTATCTTTTCTATCAAAAGTAACTAAGGTTGGTTATCTACTGCATCATCTAAGTATGTTTACATTTAATAAAAAGGTTTTACCGATTCTCATGTATGGTTTAGAAGTCTGGGGCTATCAAATGAGCCATGATATTAAAAGTGTTCATAGTAGCTACTGCAAATTTGCTCTAAACTTACCTAGAAATTTAATGAATGTACGTTACTGCTAAAGAAGAGTTGGTTAAGTATTTATTGTCACAATATTTGTACCTTATTAGATATTGGTTAAAGATTTTGACAAGATAATAGACTACACTTTCATATGCTTTACATTTCTTTATGATAGAATTGATACAATAAGTGGGTTGAATCTGTTAAACATGTGTTGCAAAATTTGGGAATAGGAGAGCCATCTTATAATTCTTTAAAGTGGTGGAACAAATTTTGACTAAACGTTTTCAAGTGTTTCCAATGTATGCCCTCTATAATATTCTAGCAGAAATAGAACTTCCCATTATTTCAGTGAGATTTAGGGGAGGAAATTAAACGATTCATAAAGATTTTGAGCTGTCAGTGCCACACATCACACATTTTGAGCTGTCAGTGCCACACATCACACATTTTGAGCTGTCAGTGCCACACATCACACATTTTGAGCTGTCAGTGCCACACATCACACATTTTGAGCTGTCAGTGCCACACATCACACATTTTGAGCTGTCAGTGCCACACATCACACATTTTGAGCTGTCAGTGCCACACATCACACATTTTGAGCTGTCAGTGCCACACATCACACATTTTGAGCTGTCAGTGCCACACATCACACATTTTGAGCTGTCAGTGCCACACATCACACATTTTGAGCTGTCAGTGCCACACATCACACATTTTGAGCTGTCAGTGCCACACATCACACATTTTGAGCTGTCAGTGCCACACATCACACATTTTGAGCTGTCAGTGCCACACATCACACATTTTGAGCTGTCAGTGCCACACATCACACATTTTGAGCTGTCAGTGCCACACATCACACATTTTGAGCTGTCAGTGCCACACATCACACATTTTGAGCTGTCAGTGCCACACATCACACATTTTGAGCTGTCAGTGCCACACATCACACATTTTGCATGAAAAACGTTTTTCAAACTTCAAAAACTTATCTGCTCAGAGTTTATACTTTTTCAACCAATATATTAATCGCTGCATGTCCATAGACCTTTAAAATAAAGTTGAAATTGTAATCCATATATTTCCTTTCTGTAATCGTTGTAGACTTTTATATAATTGTATTATTATATAGCACATCAGAAAATCCAAATGCCTTTTTCAAAAGTTTTACTTGCGACTTGACTTGCCGGGAGTGAGTGACTTGACTTGACGCTCATAAATGACTTGCATGACTTGTCATTCTCCTTTATACAAATTTGTTCCAGCAAATCATAACCACAAACTTACTGTAGGAAATAATGAGACCACTTGACCACAATGTGTGATTTGACTTGACTTGCTGGCTAATGACTTGACTTGACCCGACTTATCAACAAGTGACTTGACATGACTTGCAAAAATATGACTTGGTGACAACTCTGGAAGTACGTGAATTTGAAATATCCTTATTCAGGATGGAACCACTTTTTCTTGATAAAGGGACCAATCTTTCTACGTCTGCCCCAGTTTGATATACTTTTGCATAATCCAAAACGGTGTTGTTGATAAAGTCTATATTTACAGTTTTGTTCATAGAGAACTTTTTATTGTCAACATCGTCCATCAGATTATTTCTTTAATATCCAATGTGGAAAGATATGCAAGGTGAAGGAATATCCAAGGTGGGGAAATATCCAAGGTGGGGAGATATCCAAGGTGGAGAGATATCCAGGGTTGAGGGATATCCAAAGTGGAGAGATATCCAAGGTAGAGAGATATCCAAGGTAGAGAGATATCCAAGGTAGAGAGATATCCAAGGTAGAGAGATATCCAGGGTGGAGGGATATCCAAAGTGGAGAGATATCCAAGGTAGAGAGAAATCCATGGTAGAGAGATATCAAAGGTGGAGAGATGTCAAGGGTGCGGTGATATCCAGGGTGGGGAGATATCTAAGATGGAAATATATCAAGGTTAAAGAGATGATATCAGGGTGAGGAGATATCATGGGTGGGGAGATATACAAGGTAGATCAAGAGATCTATATCCAGCATGGAGAGATATTCAGGGTGGAGATATCAACGGTGGGAGGAGATATCCCATTGGGGGAGATATCCAAGGTGGGGATATACATGGAGGGGGATATACATGGAGGGAGATATATTAAGGTAGGAATTTACAAGGTGGGGATATACAAGGTGGGGATATACAAGGTGGGATATACAAGGTGGGATAAGCAAGGTGGGGGGAGATATCCCCATGGAAAATAGTAGATGGGGAGATAAACATTGTTGGATTTTACAGTCAGCTGCAGTCAGTGACAGTGCTAGCGGTGGGGGCATGATCACTTTTCCATGAGAAAAATGACTTATTTTGTCTGATTATAGACCTCCCCCCTTCCGCATGGGACAAACTTGCCACTCTCTTTTCCCCATGACCAATATCCTGCTGCCGTCAATGATTACTGTAGTGTCTACTAATTTTTGAAAGATTTGAAATTTCAATGGAAAATAACTCATAATGACTCATAATGTAAGCCAGACTTATACCTATCATTATTTACAATTACTCGGAACAAACAGAGAAGGGAGTCAGGCAGACTAGAACTTATACAATAATTGCACAACTTAAAGAAGCTGACCTAATCAAGTCCAGTTTCGAACCTTTCTCATAAAAAGATTGACTGCCACATTAAGTTTAATCTCAAAATTATGCAGTGAATCCAAATTACATGTAAGCTTCCTGTATACTATACACTGTACATACTAAGTGGAATCTTATGAGCACATTATATCACATATAACTTCATTCACTTTCTATCAGCTTAATTACTTTTATTTAAATCTGAAGGACAACTTTCTCAGGTTACGGTTAGGGTTGTTGCACACATATAAAACAAAGAGAGAAAAAAGTTGAACATTACTCTCACAGATTAAGCATTTCGTATATGTAGCCTTTCAGAGGAAAAATTGAGAATTTATTTGACAACTGTGTTTGTGCCCCTCAAAAGCAATGTCCATGCCACAACCTTAAATCAGTCCCCAGAAAAATTCTTCACGGCTTGCATTTCTAGCAAATTTTTCAGGATCATCAGAAAAGCCTCAGTAGAATTCTTTATCAAAACAAAACCCTTTAATTAATTGCTTTTGCTGACTTTCTAAAAAAAACAATCAATCAGCAATTAGCGTTTAGTGTGCAGTGACCTTAATGTGCAAAGAAAGTTAACACATATGTATAAAATGAAGTTATTATGTCTATGCTTATTCATTTCTGATTTCAAAAGGATTTCATGGAAGGACACTAGTAATAGCAAATTTGTACTGGCCAAAAACAAGTATTTGCTGCTACAGACACAGAGAGACTCATTTACTCTCATTCCTGCACAACTGTCATTTATCCTAAACTGTGAAAAACATTGCTGAAACAAAATTCCAAGTTAAACAAAAGTATAAGCTCGGATAGGTCAAAGTGGCCCTATTGATTCAAAATTTTACAACTCTTTATTTCTGCTGTGCTATTTTTTAAGAGGCGGCATGATGAATAACCCTAGCTATAAATTTTCAGTCCAATGCATCCAAACTTACCAGAGTGTTTATAACTCACAAATGAAAGCATCCTTTTAAAAGTCCAAATGAATCCTCAGCTCCACATTACACGCATGACTTAGCCCTGCAGTAACCAAATCCACAATACCTCGCTCTTCACAATAAGTTCATTTGTGTGCATATAAATGATTGGGAGTGTAATATCAATGTGTAAAATCACTGAACCATCTGTGGTGGGATTCTTCATTGCTTCTAGCAGTCTAAAAATCATACCCGCCGAAATGGAGGTTCTTGCGGGTGAAAAGACTGAAAATTTGTAGCGAGGATTGGGCGTAATGGAATGCAAAATTCTTCAGACTACGGCATGATAATGGTTCTCTTAAAATGGATAGAAGAGTAATCATTCTCCCCATATAAGTTTACTAGAGAATGCAAGATACAAATGCTCATATGATTGAAGGATTGCCATCGCCATGCAGTCGCGAACTCATTCTGAAATGAAAGAGGATCATGACCTCCTGGTGACCTCCTGGTGCATTGACATTCCATAAGTGAAGCAATACTCAATATCTGGACACTGACATTCCAAAGAACAGAGAAATACTGGTGATGCTCAAGAGGGAAAATTTTGAGATCTCCAGAAGTTTTCCACACCAAGTTCTTCTTAGACTAGATTTCCAAATTAGTTGCCAACAGCTACCATAGCCTCCTACTTTTCACCTTTTCACTCACTCTAAGGACCGTAATACATCGAACACGACGCAGTGAGCAATTTTTTAAACAAACTTGAATAAAACATAGGAAAATGAACATTTTGACCTCTTGTTTTCAGGATGGATCATCATCGTACGGCTATTCAGATGATAACTGAAAATTGATTGAAAGGGCGTTTCTACGCCCATTATAGCAAAATTCATGTCGCGACAGAAAATCGCGCCCCACTAAAGCAAATTTTTCACAATATGAACAAAAAAGCATTTCTAACAAATCCTCCAGTATCATCAGAAAGACTCAATTGTAAACTTCATCGTGTGAAAGCAAAAAGTCAAAGAGTCTTATAATATTTGTTTCCTGTATAATAATCTAAAAAATGGTCTCTGCATCGCGTTCGGTGTGTAACGGCCTTAAGCAGGAAGATGAAAAACTCTCTCTAAGACCTTATTACCTCTAGTTGAAGAGGCATCTGGTTTTACATGAAAAGAATCAACACGTTCAACATACATGTAGGTTCTCTACATGTTTTCTACTTGTAAATGATCTCACAGGAAAGTCATCCTAATTAATAAGATCACTGTTAACCCATTCTACATCAATGAAAACCATCTGAACAAATAAAAGGTGATCATGGCACACAAATTTGTTAAGAATTCAGTGAATACTATTATACTATGGAAGGTTACTGTGGAAGGTTACTGTGGAAGGTTACTGTGGAAGGTTACTGTGGAAGGTTACTGTGGAAGGTTACTGTGGAAGGTTACTGTGGAAGGTTACTGTGGAAGGTTACTGTGGAAGGTTACTGTGGAAGGTTAAGGTTACTGTGGAAGGTTACTGTGGAAGGTTACTGTGGAAGGTTACTGTGGAAGGTTACTGTGGAAGGTTACTGTGGAAGGTTACTGTGGAAGGTTACTGTGGAAGGTTACTGTGGAAGGTTACTGTGGAAGGTTACTGTGGAAGGTTACTGATGGAAGGTTACTGTGGAAGGTTTGGAAGGTTACTGTGGAAGGTTACTGTGGAAGGTTACTGATGGAAGGTTACTGTGGAAGGTTACTGATGGAAGGTTACTGTGGAAGGTTACTGTGGAAGGTTACTGATGGAAGGTTACGTGGGAGGTTACGATGGGTTACGTGGAAGGTTACGATGTGGAAGGTTACCGTGGAAGGTTACGTGGAAGGTTACCGTGGAAGGGTTACCGTGGAAGGTTACCGTGGAAGGTTACCGTGGAAGGTTTGGAAGGTTACGTGGAAGGTTACCGTGGAAGGTTACCGTGGAAGGTTACCGTGGAAGGTTACCGTGGAAGGTTACCGTGGAAGGTTACCGTGGAAGGTTACCGTGGAAGGTTACCATGGAAGGTTACCGTGGAAGGTTACCATGGAAGGTTACCATGGAAGGTTACGATGGAAGGTTACGATGGAAGGTTACGATGGAAGGTTACGATGGAAGGTTACCGTGGAAGGTTACGTGGAAGGTTACCGTGGAAGGTTACCGATGGAAGGTTGATGGAAGGTTACTATGGAAGGTTACGATGGAAGGTTACGATGGAAGGTTACGATGGAAGGTTACGATGGAAGGTTACGATGGAAGGTTACGATGGAAGGTTACCATGGAAGGTTACCATGGAAGGTTACCATGGAAGGTTACCATGGAAGGTTACCATGGAAGGTTACCATGGAAGGTTACCATGGAAGGTTACCATGGAAGGTTACTATGGAAGGTTACTATGGAAGGTTACTATGGAAGGTTACTATGGAAGGTTACTATGGAAGGTTACTATGGAAGGTTACCATGGAAGGTTACTATGGAAGGTTACCATGGAAGGTTACTATGGAAGGTATGATGATACTATAGCAGTAGTATTAACAATCAGAATTTTCCTGATCTTAGGCACATATCACATACTTTTCACAAAATTGAACATCGTGTTAATTAACATATACTTTGAGTCACTTTCATTGGGGCAAACATGTAGACATTGAGGGCCTTAAGTTTCTGCTCTAACATACAACTGTATGTCCATTACACCACTGCTTATGGCTATACAAGCAATTTTAAAGCAACATTTACACTGCAACCTGCTGATTAATGGGATCCAGTAAAAAACTTACAAAGCCAGGTCTTTATTTCAAGTTGCTTATTTCTGAATAAGCTTATTTCTGAATAAAAGGGACTTTTGCTGTGGGCAACAGTAACATTCATAGGGGTAAATACATGGAATAGGTATATGCACCATTAGCCACTTGGTTGATCTTTATACACAGTGAACAGCCATTTTAAAATCAACATCCAGATTAGAGACAGCCTATTGTTTTGATCTGGAATTTGACCGTTTTTGTGTGGGCATTTGGTTCAGTCTTATACAGGATGGTGGCTATCCATCAGTGAACACATTTGACAAGTGGACTTATCTTTTAATCATCACGCTCGTAAGGAATTATGTATTTCATTTTACAAGAAATATGTGACTAATTTCAAACCTATCCTATGTGTCCTGTTCATACCGTCAGTGTTGAGCCTATCCTTCTCTTTAATGTGAATGCTATTAGACCTTCAAGGAGAAGATAGGGACAGTGACACTCCAATGACCATCAATCATTCTTACACCATTTAATCCTTCTCAGTCAACTTATCTCAATCTGCAAATTGCCTTCTGTCTTGTGTTGAGCGACCTATAATCCACTATGGCAGGCAAGGACCCTACAAAAGGAGTTTCAACTAGAAAACAGGAAGAATTGATCTCTTCAATTCTATCCGCCCTACTTGTAAGCACGGATCTGAAAGCCGTAATCCAGTCTGCAATTAAAAAGGCACTCAAAGAATCCCTTGACAAAATGTCTCATGTCATTGACCTCCATAAAGGTCGGATCCTGGACCTGGAATGCCAAATGGACAACAGCAAGAAAGAATTAGCTGCAATAAGCAAGGAAAACGAGAAATTAAGAAGTGACTTAGATCAATACAAATGTGAACTAAATTTAATAGAACAATATTCTACTTGCGCAACTGTATTCGCATTTTTGGCATTCCAGAGAGTACAGGCGAAAATACTGATCAAATTGTTACAAAACTTGCCCAGGAAAAACTTGGTGTTGATCTCAAACTGTCCAACATCAATAGGAGCCATCGTATTGGTAAACTCAACAGAAAAGGATCAAGATCAATCATAATGAAATTTACCAGCTACAACATTAAGTCAAATGTGATAAGAGCGAGCGCAAACTGGAGTCATCAGGCATCGTCATCCACGAGGACCTGACTGCCAGAAACAAGGCACTTTTACAGAAGGTCAAAGATCATCCTCGTGTCTCATCAGCCTGGACCATAGATGGACGGATTTTTGCCCTAACAAGATCTGCAGATGGAGTTGAACTAAAGAAACGAATAAATAGATTGAATGACTTGAATAATTTGTAATTCATGAAGTGATCTGTTTTTTTTCTTCTATATTTTGAGGACACTAGGACCTGATGAATCCAAGTAAGACTTTGGACTTAAACATTTCAAATTATATTTCTTCAACTTTGAGAAATTCCACTCTTCTTAACCATATATTTTCTGAGTATGACTTGAACTCCAATGAAGATGATGATCAGGTTGATAATTATTCGTTTAATTTTGATACCTCTTTATATTCTGATGTAAGTAATTTACATAATCTACATAATTTTTCACATAGCACCTTTTTTTATTATTCACCTTAATGCCCGTAGCTTAATGCGAAATCATGATACTATTCACAATTTCTTAGCATTGTCATCATGTAAATTTACAGTTATAGCTATAAGCGAAACCTGGTTGCATTCCGATACTAATCTTGATTTAATTAAAATTCCAGATTATACTTTTACACATAGGGACAGGAATACTAAACTAGGTGGTGTTGGTTTTTATGTCCATAATTCAGTATCTTTTACTATTAGAAATGATTTGATGTCCGACCCTTTCTTATTTGAATCATTATTCATTGATGTAATATTCAACGACAAATCCCTTTCTTTAGGAGTTATATAAATGCCGCCTGACATTACAATATCCAATTTCAATGATGAACTGTCAGACTAATGAATAATTTAAGTGTTGTCAGCAAGACTTGTTATATCTGTAGTGATTTTAATATTGACTTTTTGAAAAGTGAGCATGAATCTAATGTATCCAATTTCTTAGATCTAATGTATTCCCATTCTTATTTTCCACTTATTACAAAACCAACTAGAATTACTCCACATTCAGCGTCACTCATTGACAACATTTTTTTGTAATGATACTTTTGTTAATTTAAAGTCAGGGATTCTATTATCAGACATAAGTGATAACTTGCCAGTTTATTGTTGTAGGGATTTTAAGACACATTCATTACCATGCTCCAATAACTTTTTTTACTACAAGAGATTCAGTGAAAATTCTCTACGTAATGTAACTTTACAACTTTCTTCTTTTGATTGGAACCCATTATACAATCTCAGAGATGTTGATATTGCATATAACTTTTTTGTTGATAATGTTAACAATATAATTTCTAAGCACTGTGTAGTTAAGCAGTTTAAAAGGAAATCCAGTACCATACGCTCACCTTGGATAACATCTAGTATTTTAACTTCCATTTCAAAAAGAATAAATTATATAAAAGTACCTTCTTCATCCTTCCAGTACCAATAAAAGTAAATATACTCTTTACAAAAATAAACTGACTAAAATTATCAGATTAGCATAGAAGATGTATTATGAAAATTGTTTTAATGACAATAAAAACAACTTAAAGAAAACATGGGCTACGATTAATAAAATTCTTGGACGTGCTTCAATCAATACTCTAATTGATAAGATTAAAGATAATGATTTGTTAAATACAAATCAATTTGATATGGCTGAGAAATTTAATGACTTTTTTACTAATATAGGCAACAACCTTGCAAGTTCTATTCCAACTTGTCACTCAAAATTTACTGATTTTCTAACTGACAGTACCCCATCATCTCTATTTCTCTCACCAACCAACTCCTCTGAAATCATTGATTTAATAATGCAATTAAAAAAGGGTACTTGTGGTCTTGATAATATTTCTGTTCAGTTTCTCCAAGATAATCGTTTTATTATAGCTGCTCCTCTTACATATATCTTTAACTTATCAATATCTACTGGTGTTGTTCCAACTCGTACTAAAGATGCTAAAGTTACTCCAATTTTCAAAAGTGGTGATAAGCTTTTAATTAACAATTACAGACCTATCTCAGTTCTTTCATCTTTATCTAAACTTTTAGACATTATAATATATAACCGTACTGTAAGTTTTTAGACAAGAACAACATAATTACTGATAGGCAATATGGTTTTCGTAAGGGGCGTTCCACAGCAATGGCAGCTTTAGAGTATCACACTATATTATTAATGGGTTTAACAATAAGGAATATTCGTTGGGTGTATTTTTAGATTTATCTAAAGCCTTTGATACTGTCAACCATGGAATTCTCTTCAGCAAACTGTATCATTATGGCATAAGAAGGGTTGCATTTAATTGGTTTGTTAATTATCTATCTGACAGACGCCAATTAGTACATATTGATAATCATTATTCCAATTTCAGTAATATTACATGTGAAGTACCACAAGGGTCAATTTTAGGTCCACTGCTTTTGTTCAAACTCCTTGTATTTTACACTTTTCGCAGATGACACCAGTATACTGTATAGGCACAAAGATATACATCATGCTGCATTTACTATCAATTCTGAATTAGCTAAAGTCTCTACCTGGTGTCAAGTAAATAAATTATCTTTAAATATCAGCAAAATCCGCTTTATGATTTTTCACCCAAACCACAAAAGTATCAAGAACATTGATATATTTATTGGCAACTGACAGTTAAAGCGTGTTGAGGTTATACAATTTTTAGGTTTATTCATTGACCCTGCTCTAAAATGGTCTTCCCAAATCTCTAAGATTAAAACTACTATCTCAAAAACCGTTGGAGTCCTTTATAAAATTAAAGACTTTGTTCCGATGTATATTCTCAAGAACTTGTATAATACTCTCATACTACCTCATCTTAATTATTGTAATATTGTTTGGGGTAATGCATATCCTACCTACCTAAAACAATTGTTATTACTACAAAAGAAGGCTGTCTGTATTATTACACAGTCTGATTTCCTAGCACATACCCCACCACTATTTAGCTTATTGAACTTGCTTGATATTTTTGATTTACATAGGTACCAATGTGCTGTTTTCATCTTCAAAACTATTAATAATAATTTACCAGCCAATTAAAATGATTACTTTAATTTCAGATATGATATACATAACTACTACACCAGATCCTCAGGACATTTATTTTCATTGCCCATAAATACTGATGCCTTTAAACGTTCTATCGTATGTTATGGTGTTAATTTCTGGAATAGCTTAAGTCATACATTAAGAAATACTCAAGTCTCTTAATTCATTTTCATTTAAGTTAAAACAAAATCTATTATCCAAGTATCAACATTTATAGATCTTCCTACATTTTCTCGAACTAGTATTTCCCACATTTCATCAGATTTTTTTTTTTTTCTAAATAAAAGGGGTGGGGGGGAGGGGAGGGGTAGGAGGGCGGACGGATCTTCAGAGAAGGGGGTTTGATATCATGCTATATCCTTTATACATGTTATATTTATTCTGGTGGGCTTCTTGTACAAGCTACGGCTTCCAAGCCCTTCCACCATTTTTTCTCTGTAATTTTCATTATATCTTTTATATAATTGTATTACTTATTTTCGTGGCATTGTATTGTCTTCACCGTTTTGTTGTTATGTAAATATTATGAGAAGATGGAAAAATAAATTGAATTGAATTGAATTGAACATATAAGTGGCTGATAAGATCATAGTTTCTAGGAATCACTGCTAACCCAAAAGTATATTTTGGACCTCTGCAATCCAACAAACTGAAAATTTGATCAAAAAAGGAAAGTGCTCAAACATTTTTCAAGGTCATTTCCATAATAACTCCAAATGTTTATTTCCATTATACCTCCAAATGTTTATTTCCATTATACCTCCAAATGTTTATTTCCATTATACCTCCAAATGTTTATTTCCATTATACCTCCAAATGTTTATTTCCATTATACCTCCAAATGTTTATTTCCATTACACCTCCAAATGTTTATTTCCATTATACCTCCAAATGTTTATTTCCATTATACCTCCGAATGTTTATTTCCATTATACCTCCGAATGTTTATTTCCATTATACCTCCGAATGTTTATTTCCATTATACCTCCAAATGTTTATTTCCATTATACCTCCAAATGTTTATTTCCATTATACCTCCAAATGTTTATTTCCATTATACCTCCAAATGTTTATTTCCATTATACCTCCAAATGTTTATTTCCATTATACCTCCAAATGTTTATTTCCATTATACCTCCAAATGTTTATTTCCATTATACCTCCAAATGTTTATTTCCATTATACCTCCAAATGTTTATTTCATTATACCTCCAAATGTTTATTTCCATTATACCTCCAAATGTTTATTTCCATTATACCTCCAAATGTTTATTTCCATTACACCTCCAAATGTTTATTTCCATTATACCTCCAAATGTTTATTTCCATTATACCTCGAATGTTTATTTCCATTATACCTCCGAATGTTTATTTCCATTATACCTCCGAATGTTTATTTCCATTATACCTCCAAATGTTTATTTCCATTATACCTCCAAATGTTTATTTCCATTATACCTCCAAATGTTTATTTCCATTATACCTCCAAATGTTTATTTCCATTATACCTCCAAATGTTTATTTCCATTATACCTCCAAATGTTTATTTCCATTATACCTCCAAATGTTTATTTCCATTATACCTCCAAATGTTTATTTCCATTATACCTCCAAATGTTTATTTCCATTATACCTCCAAATGTTTATTTCCATTATACCTCCAAATGTTTATTTCCATTATACCTCCAAATGTTTATTTCCATTATACCTCCAAATGTTTATTTCCATTATACCTCCAAATGTTTATTTCCATTATACCTCCAAATGTTTATTTCCATTATACCTCCAAATGTCTATACATTAGTTTATTATTGGTTTTTGCAAGATGATGAATATGCAAGACCACTATTATCTGACCAATCAAGATGTACTGTGCATAGCATACTGCAACTTGTATTCACATCCTATATGTTATATGCTCCTCCTCTGTTAAGGTATTGTATGTAGGCTCCACAAGATTTTTAAGAGCTAAGTGGACTGAAGCAAGTAAAGTGTCATGCTCAAGGACACAATGCAGCTTTTACCACGGGAATCGAATCTGGTACCTTTCGCATAAGAGCATGACTCTTTAACCACTCAACCTCTGCCCTTCACCTATCATATTTGTTTTATTTGATTTTGTAATTTTCCTAATTACATCAACAAGATGAACACAAAATGAAAAATCAGTGCAATTACAAATTTACGAAAAAAATATCATGATTTAAAACACTTTTTAAAAGTAATAATTACCATTGTGAAAGAATGAGTTTAAAAAAAAAGTTTGGAGCTTAATAACAAAAGCACTGCCACTTATAAGAAATCTTTAAAAAAATGAAGATGATCCGGAAGAAATACACGTGTTTACTAATAAGTTAGGAATTCCTTAATTAAGATCATTTCCATACACGTCCACTATAGTCACAGAGTATTTAGTTCCATATGCAGCCTAAGCTGTGTCATAATTCATTTTTAATACTGTCTGCCCAAGAGAAGGAATAACCTTAGGGTCTATGGTTACCAGAGGGGGTAACCTTAGGGTATATGCATGTATATTATGTTTATACTCCATTAAATATCTATCTACAAACTGTATTAAGTTGAAAACTTTTCATCCTTCCAGATTGGCAGAAGCAATAAAAGCAACACATATCCTAACTATAGATTTGTTACACTCCACATGTCCCACATATCTCTAGAAACGGTCAAAAGTCTAATGATATAGCAAACTTATTGAGACATAATCTGTGCCCATGTGAATCTACTAATATGCCCTGTAGACTTTAACCTATGAGATGTTATACAGGATTAATATCTGTCTGCTTCACAATATATTCAAAGTAAGTAGCTCCCTTTATCTTCTGTGGTTTTATGTTTTTAGAGTAATTCCTCTGGGAAATCTGAGAAAAGAAATAAACAACAAAATACTCTTACCACTCTAATGCTGGCTGTACCATCACCTGTTTTGACATGTCCAGAGTGCATCTTCGTCTCAAGATCACTCTTATCCAATATGTATCCAATGAAAATACAAAATTCTCTCAATGACAAAGTTTGAATCTGAACATTCTCCTATTTGATAATAGATCAAAATCATATCAAGTTGTGGTGCATCTGTACACGCAACTCAATAAATCCTCACAAAATAAGTGGTTTATAGCAGCTCATTGGCTTGAAAACCAATCACATTCTTACGCTCTCTTGAACATCAAAATGATTTGTGTGCGGTCTTTCTTCAGACGACTTGAGTTACATCATTTCCTCACCAGATCATTAAAGGCTACACTCATTAAAGATCGTTCATTTTGAAGTCTCTACAAACAAGGTTTGTTTGAACATCATTAATCTAAAAATTGATTTTGTTTTAAAAAGCAAATGGATTTTAATGGCTCTCCAGTAACACAATAAATCATTCTGTCATCTTATATTTAAAGGTGGTGATATCTCACATCATTCATATCTCACAAATGTATGCTAAAGTCATGTTTGACTAATTGACTAGGCTTAATGGTTCAAGAAGTTCTGCATGAAAAAACACAATTTCCAATGCTTTATAGATTTAGCAGCATTGTCAAAGTAGATAATGGGATTAAAGGAATATGCCCCATGTTTTTTCGTAACCTTTCTTAACAAAGTGAACATTTTCAGAAACAATTTAGTACAAAAATCATGTTGATATGTTATTCCTACCAAAAGATATTCAAATTTTAAGGTTTACAAAAAATGGCAATAAATGAATAGGAAAAGGCTCAGTATGACATCACAGCAACACATTCTCCCACAAAGTTGATGAATTTTATTAAAATCTCTCATCCGTATTTTCAATAGTAAAACCTGCTAGAAAATAAATTGATGAAAATTAGGTATTTATATACATTGCCAAATAAACCCTATTTCAAAATCTTCTGGAAAATTCTTTACAATCTTACAGAAACAACCAATTGATGTTTAAAGAAATACATACACATTTGCAATGGAATTATCTCTATGACATCATCAAAGACAAACTCATCATACTGTACAAAAACTTTAAAATGCAATTGGAAAATATATCTAAAAATCCATATCTCATGAACGGAATATGATATCAACCTGATTTTTGTACCAAGTCGGCTCCAAAAGCTCCTTCATATAAAATTTACAAAAAACCATGGGATTATTCCTTTACGGGTTATGGAGTGCCTCTAAAATGTTCACTTTTCTCCATCTTTTCCTCCTTTACCAATCATCTCTTTCCCAACCTTTTCACCTTAATTATTTAACACCCTGTTGGCACGTTAGACTCCGACTGTTCCGGTGCTGTTAAACCTCATCAAACCAAACCATGGAGTGCCAAGATTTCATTGCAATGCAAACTTCATCTTCTGCAATGAGGAGTTTACATTAGAAATGGCTCAGCTTAAAACCAGGAACGTCTCAACCTGCCCTCCAATGGAGCAGGGCCAGTACAAGAAAAAGTTATATATTTCTTTGTTTCCCAAACCACAAAACTGTAGTTTCACCCCTCCAAGGCTCCTTGAAAATAACAACTTAGTCCCACTGGTGTTACATGGTATTTTTAGTGACAAACATCTGAATATAATGGCAATCCTTTGTAATACTAGTAACCATAATCAATGCTGGCATCGTTTGTCTTTGCTGCTGGGGAAAGGTGGAATGAACTATTGGGCATAGACCTATTTATATCTCAATGCTAGGATGCAAAGTTAATTTTGTGGAATCATGTGGGTAAATTGTTTCTTCAAAATTGCAGGCCAAACTGTTTAAGCAGTGCCTTTACTAATGTGTGTACCACAGAGATTATAATCACTATGTCAATCAAAGAAATCAACAGATCATTTCATGGAACCAAAATGTCATTAAAGGATGAACCAAAACTCATCCAAATGAGTCATGAGAACATTCATAGATGCTGGCAGGTCAGTATATAATAACAAAACAACTCAGGTAAAGTGTATCTTCAACTAAGGTCAAGTGTGTCCTTAACTATAGGTCAAGTGGTATTCCAATGGAGTCAATACTCAAGCACTGAAGTAAGCAAATTCTTTGAAGACAGGTCATCCACAAGATTCAAGAAGTTATCTATTGGTAACCAGATGTCATACATTTTTCCAGGATAACAATGAATTTTTGTTAAACATTTTCTCCCTTCATTTTTGAATTTATATTGCATCTTTTGCCAATGTTTTCAGAATTTTGGCTGCTGCTTCAGCAAAAACAAAACAAATTGTTCCTTACAATAAAATCCTATTTTTACCAAGTTTATGGTCCCTCCTGCTGATCAGTCTGGTCCACGCTTATGAATGGAAGATCTTCCGATCTGGAGATTTTTGTAATTTTAACCCTACAATACATCTTTCCAAATTCAAATCTCTCTAAAGAAATACATAATGGTAAAAAAGTTTAAGCTAAAGGTAGGAAAAATGGGCACAAAATATTCTTATTTTATCGGTGCAACAGAACGATAAAATTATTTTCTTCATTTACACCTGCGCAAATTAGACTTTTATACAGCTTCTATTTTCAAAATAGATTTCAATAAGTGAAGGCTAGAATAAGTCCAAGGAATGTTCATGACATGGCAATAAGTGAAGGCTAGAATAAGCCCAAGGAATGTTAATGACTACAATTTGGTTGTTTACGATGCGCTGTGCATGCTATGCTTTGCCTACCAAAATTAGGTTTGTTTACAAAATTGCAGCCAGATGACATCATTTTGCGTTTGGTGGATTAGATCTATATGGTGAATCTTCTCTTCTTCCAGTGTAATAATGGCAGATGCATGTTGAAGTACTTAATTTTGCATCTCTTTTTCTGGGAAAACTGTAAGTGACCTTGGGTTAATATTTGGTTGGATGGTGGAGGGTGTAAGGAGTTTCTTCCTCTATAACTTGGGTTATGTACCTAACCTAAAGGTAAAAGGTCAAATAATTGATTAAAAAGAGAAAAGTTTGCATCTCTTTTTATGGAAAAACCGAAGTGATTTTGAATTAAGATTTGGTTGGTTGGTGGAGAGTAATGAGAAGTTTGTTCTCCTATAACTTGGATCATTTACCTAAAGATCAAATAATTGACTAAAAAGAGAAACGTTTGCATCTCTTTTTATGGGAAAACTGTACCTGATCTTGGGTCAATATTTATTTGGAGGGATGATGAGAGTTACTTTGTTTGTTTGTTTAAGTGAGGGCTTAACAGCACCATGACAGCGAGGGTCAAATTGTGCCTGAGAGGCTAGATCATTCCAGAGGTAGGAAGAAAAGAAAAAAGAAGCTGAGAGAAACATGGGGACTAAAAGCAAAAAAGGGGCAAAGGTAGAGAGAGGGGGTGGAAGAAGAGGACTAAATATGGTTGTAGAGGAAAGCATGATGAAGGAAGGAGATAATTTTATCCAGAGGGTTTTTCTGGAAGAGCTCGGCTATTGCATTGTGGGGGGCAAGGGAAGTTCTGGGAAGGTTTTACAGGGGGCAGGCAAGGAGGACGTGGTGGACCATGGGGGTGCAGTGGCAATTGTTGCAGAGGGGTGGGGGGGAGCCAATAAGGAGGTGTGAGTGAGGTGGTTGTGACCTATTCTAAGGCGGGTTATGGGAACGTAGTCGACTTGGGAAAGACTGGATGGTGGGTTTGATTAGAATGGTGAACTGGATGACGTGGAGCTTTTTATCAATTTGTGAGTCCCATGAGGTTTACCAGTGGTCACGAACAAGGGAAGCGGTTAGCGGCTTGATATCAGAAAGGGTTTTAGGAAAGGGGGTAGGGGGAGGTTGAGGGCAAGCTTAGCAGCTGTATCACCTCTGTTATTGCTGCGGATGCCAACATGGCTGGGCATCCAAAAGAATAGAATATTTTTCATTCAGAGAGGGGAAAGGGGGTGAAAGGAGTTCAAGGAGGAGGTGGGATGTGGGGTTATCCCATTTAAGATTGAGTAAAGAAGGACAGACTTGGATTCTAAAAAAATGGCAAAGTGGCTGAGCGGGGAGTACAGAATGAGAGTTTGTCCCCTATAACTTGGGTGACATACCTAAAGGTCAGAGGTCAAATAATTTATTAAAAAGGAAAAATGTTGCATCTCTTTTTCTGGGAAAACCGTAAAACCGTAATTGATCTTGAGTTGATATTTGGTGGGATGGTGTAGGATGGTGAGGAGTTTGTCCCCTATAACTTGTCATGTACCTAAAAGGTCAGAGGTCAAAATAATTGAATTAAAAGAGAAATTGGGATGGCTGAGATGATGAGAAGTTTGTCCCTATAATTGGATCATGTACCTAAACAGTCAAGAGGTCAAATAATTGATTAAAAAGGAACATGTTGCATCTCTTTTTATGGGAAAATTGTTATTGATCTTGACCTGATATTTGGTGGGATGGTGTGGGATGATGAGAAGTTTGTATACTTTCACAATTTCTTTAATTCTCCTTTGGCGCTATTTCAAGTGTTATGATCTCAAAAGGTACACATGTCTCTTTTCAACTAAGCACTTATATCAAACAAACAAGCAGTAGTTTTCTGTTTTGACGTGTTGAAAATAGTTTATCTGTTGACAAAAACCTACCATTTTGGTCCAGAATGCGACTCCAGCTACTACATGTATGCATATTCATGTATAAGTGTTTATTCAATTTAGCAACTTTTGATTTTCTTAATCACATGTGATGTGCATGTACCATTTTAAATATCATTGTTTTACTAAATATAACTACTTTTCTTGAAGATGAAGTCTTATTCCTTATTCTTTGTTGTTTTGGCATTTATTTGAGATTTATATATGACTGTTTAATTTGCTTGTTGCTGACTTAACAAGTAGTGTAATGCTGATGCCTCAGTAAAATTTACTTTTCTTATAAAAGAAAATACATCAGAGATCATAAAACAAAAATTCATCCTTAATTTAATTTCAATGTAGAGCAAAATTAGACTGTCAGAATATCATGCTCATATCAGCTCCTTCTTACAATGTGGCACTCAGAGAAAAATACAAAGTCTAAATGTTGTGTCCATGTCAGCCTTAAAAAAAAGACAGAGGCGAAATGTCATGCCTGTGTCGGCCTTCTTGGCTGTCATGCTGATGTTCTGTCAGAGAAAAAATATTAAGTTAAAATTTGTCGTGCTCATGTCATGCCCATGTTAGCTTTAAAAGGATAAATAGTATAAAATGTTGAGCTCATGTTGGCCGCAACTTCTTTGTCTACTCATGCAATTGTGTCCACAACATTGAACAAAATTTGAATGTCATCCCTGTTAAGACCAAATTTGGTTTGTGTACCTGAAAGCCTTTGATGATATTTTAGTTTTGCGCCCTCTTTTTGTTCTTTTTGATTTTGTCATTTACTTTGTGCTGTTGTCATGGTTACACTGCGTTTTGGGTTTCTGCCAAGGTAACCTTTTTTCTCGTACTGCATCAGTTTATTTTCGCCTTTTGTTTTAGGTGTTTTTGCAATGGTGCTTTGACCGCTGTGTCGGTGATGTTCAGTTTATATTGATTATGTGAGTCCTGGAGTTACTGACAGGTTGTCAGGTATGTTATTATTTTTTGTATGAAGCAGTTTTTGATAAATAAAGTTCGGCCAGGGTGTTAGGTTTGTTTCACTAATTGTGTAGGTAGTAAATCCTAGACAGTTTGCATTTAGTAACTTTGCTATCATTTACGGTCACCTGTTGCGTCTTTAAGTTCATACATTAAATAATCCTTTCCAGTGTTATTTTTACTCAGTAAGCTTCGGTTACACGTTATGTGTACTTAGCGGGCTGCTTGGGACTGACTACCTGTATTTGTTGTTATCGTTTGGTGCTCATTTAGCGTTGTATTTACTCTAGAGCTTAGGTCTAGTCTGCCGCTTTTCAGGCTCCCGTAACTTCTTTGTTTCTGTCCTAGGTTATGGTGCTCTTTTAGAATAAGTATAGCCTATTTGTTGCTCATTCCATAGAGGCAATTTATTTGGTTTTGCGTATTTGTGTTGTTGCTATGAGTCTCTGAAGGCTTAAGTTAGTATTTTTATTTATTTTATTTTATTTTACGTATGACATGTTAAGAGTTATGTTATTTATATTTTCAGCTTGTGATGTCGACTGACTGGTTGGTTTAGCCTCTTGTTTCGGCCCTTATTGGAGGTGGGATAATTGTTTCGGTGAGAATTCATTTTACATGGTTTGTTCTCCTGTTTAAGTGGGTTTATTAAACCTGCTGGGCGAGGATTTGTAGGGAATATTTTTCTTTTCTTAAAGTTGTCTAACCTACTTGGGTATGACATTTTTACTATTGTATTTGTTATCTTTGTTAAGTCTTTTAGTAGAGTTTGACATGGCTCTAGGTGTACAATGGAAGGAAAAATGTTTCACCCACCTTTGTTTTGTTAGCGCCTTTGAATGTTAGTTTTTCAATGTTGTGTAATTGCTTTGTGTTTATTGTTTTGATTATCTTTCAGTCAATCGTTCTACAAGACGCATTAAACGAGCAGTATCTCAAACAGCGCCTCCATGTTCATTTTGTAATTTAAGAATAAGGACCACCACAATCCCCAATTTTAATGTCAGCCTCAATGTCGGCGCTTAGTTGGTTTCATGTCAGCCTAACAATTCCGTACAGAAAAAAACCCTGGCGGGAGATTTTTGCAGCACTACGAGGATGTTTTAAAGCTACATTTAATTTTCAAGCCCAAACTTTGCTTTAAAACACATGCTGTTTCATTCACACCTATAGTGGGAATATTGCTTTTGGAGAAACTTCTTTGGGTGAATGCTGGTCTTATAGGAATAGGCTAGTAAGCAGTTATGCTTGCATATTAGAATGCATGCATGTCACCAGACCTATATGCTGGAGAGGAAGGGGGAAACTTTCTATAGCCACTATACATCAGCTATGTTGGCATATAGGAATGCATGTCTGTCAGTCCTGGACAGGGGCAGACTGGCCCGCCGATCAACCGATCCTGGATCGGTGGGTCACTGGCCCAGAGGCTGGCCGTAGGACATTAAAACAGGCGCTGCGAGGCCAGTCCTGCACCTAAAGGTCTTTCCCTCCAGAGGTGTAGCAAAGAGGATGGGGGATGGGGGGTGCCACCCCTTTAAACTTTGTGGTCATCGGCAAAATGTACAAGCCTTGTCGGCAAATAAAAGCTTGCCCCCCTCATTGGAAACCTGTTCGCTATGTCCCTGATATCTCTCCCTTTAGCTGCTACATCTCCCCAGGAATATCACTTTAAGTAGTTCCAATGTGTTAGTTGTCACATAATTGCAATATTAATTAGGGATAGATGTTTGAGAATCTCAGCACCACACCTTACTTTATATTAGCCTTCAACATTTATCACAAAAAGTATATTATTACCACCAACAATAACTTTCCATATCCAAGAGAAAACCTCTTTGGTTAATCATATTCCTAGTTGTTATATAACAAAACTGTTTCAATCATTTCTGGCACCAGATCTGATGTAAAAAATGCAAAAAAAATCAAATAAAACCTTCCCTCAGCAGGTGATATAATAAAAAGCAAACAATTAGTCACGCAATGCTGTCTCAATTCGCTTTATTAAAAATGAAACTTCCAATTAACTATGAATCGTAGACGGAAGAAAACGGACGAGGCTTACTGTAATCAGATATCCTGCTTAATTGCCAAAGATAGATGATTTGATGCAGTTACAACATACTGAGAGCCCAAATCTTGCATAATGCAAGATAAAGAAAGCAGACTACTTAATTCTTGTTTTCACCAAGTTTGCAACGGTGAAGAATCTATAATTAATACATGATCCAGCTGTGATATCTTTATGAAAGACCTGAATAAGAATTGGCTATCTTGCTTCTTGTGGAAATGGCAAACTCCAAACTGAAAATCCACAGGTATTATGCATATGGAGCCAGGGGCCAGGTGAGAAAATGGCTGGGCCCCCTATAAGAGCTTCCAATTCCCCAGTTGCATGATTTATTCTTCGTTGGAAGGTGAAATTGAAAAATTATTAACATAAGATTAAAATATATGGTAAAATTATTGATTTTTGTAAAAATTAAGAAATGTTTGCCAGTTTGGGGCCAAAATTTCGCAAAAACTTGCAAAATTTCCTGAAAACTTGCAAAACATTTCTTGAAAACTTGCAAAACATTTCGTGAAAACTTGCAAAACATTTCGTGAAAACTTGCAAGAAATTTCCAAAAATTAGCCAAAATTAAAGAATTACTAAATGAAGGAAATTTCCAGAAAATTGACTGGGATATCCCATTTAGGAGCAACTTTTGATGGAAACTTAATTACCCGGTGCAATTTTCCCACTTTGTCACCAGGAATTTTGTTGATTTTCCCCCCCCCTTCCCCCTCCCTCCCCCCCATTCCCAAGAGGTGATCCTTCCACAATTAGTAGAGCATCAGACTGAGTTTTATATTAGCTTGATCTGTTTCTAAGGCATACCACCGACTTTGAAAAATTGGGACCTCTTTCTGCCCAACATAAGGTATTTCAATAATACATACTTGCAGGGTGTAGCTTTGAGTCTAGAGTTTACATTCTAATGAGCTTTGAGTGTGCAGCCATAGGAAAGGTTATACATATATATATATATAAATATATATATATATATATATATATATATATACTGAGAAGTAGATGGCAATGATGACAATTATATCAATATTATTATTTCACCCTGCACCCCGATGGTTTGCCACTGATGTCTTGCAATCATTGACAGAAAAAGTTACTACATGGCAGATTTTTAGAGTTTTATTAGGATTATTGTACTCAAATGACTTTTATATCTTGTCATTCTTTCCTTAGTCATTTTCTCATAATAGTGAACTGGCATAATCGGTGGTGTAACCAGCGTTTTGGATTTAGGTGGTTTGCAGAATAATACAAATTGTTGATAGCTTTTTTTCCACAATTGGTCAAAATAGCAAGCTTTAAACTGTTCAGAGGGCTAAATTTTACTAAAGAGCATGATTACTGGACCTTTTTGCAAAGTTTGTGGACCTTTTAGCAAAAGTTATGGGCATTTTAACCAGATTTATGGATCTTTTTACCCTTCGGGAAGCCGTAACAACCTGGATGACAATTATATCTGGCTGCAATGATGATAATTCTTCAGCAACAAAATCTGGTTTCTATACAATATCAAACACTTTATCTAGGTTAAATGCTATGTATTTAAAATAAATATACATCTATCTTTCTCTGATGGAAATTACACTATCAATTGCTTGCTGGAATTCACCTCACAAAATTCATTTTTGTGCTCTATTTAAATAACCTTTCGGCAAACTTTGCTGGTTTCATCCCTCATTTTAATCATGAATTCATATCTTTCCTGCAAAGCATTCAAGATGCCCGTGAAAAAAAATGCAATCTGATACAAGCAGGTAATTAAAATGCACAACTTTGTAATATACATTCACTGTTTGCTTATCTTTGAAGAAATTAACCCAATAAATCAGTAACTAAACTAATTTGCTTTAGTTTTTTTCTTTATAGGAAACTTTGAACTATTGATATACCCTGACATGGTGTTTGTGATAGGGTCATACAATATTCCAATGTATTTGTATGCATAGAATGCAGAACTACAACCAATGATCTAAAAGCAACCAGTAGTGAAGTCAGTCTTTGAATGATATAACAGCAGGGTCTATATAAGTAATCTTAAAACCATATAGAAATGGATGAGATCCAAGAGCAAAGGGTCAGCACCAGTCCTATAAGTACTAAAAAGCACTTTCTCAGGTATTACACATTAAAGTAACCATCTTCCCTCCCCCCACCTCCATTCAGCATATGATTATATAATATATACATAATTTCTGAATGGAAAAATTCCTTTTTTTATCATTCTGTCTCCCAATGTTTGGGCATGGAACACCTTAAAAAGGATGTAGGAATAGACATTTTGATGCTAAACCCTGCAAAATATTTTACCAAATTCGTACTATAAATTCTAGAAGTTAAAATTCATATTTTGTAGTTTCTATCATCATTTTAAAACATTTTGTAGAATTATAAATCACTACTGTTTTTAAAAGATGCAGCTGTAAAACACAGACTCCTGGCCTACATTGTTATTAAGTACATACTTTAAATTCAAAAACAGTTCAACCTCACAAAGTACATGCCAATCACTATAAGTAACATGCTTTTAATGTGGACGCTATGTGCCTCAGTCTCTCTAAATCTTGTCTGTTTTTTTCTATTACTGCGGCCTATCTCTCTCTGGAAAGTGTTACAGCATTGGTAAAATGGTGAAGTCATAAAAATTGGAAACCAAATTAAGAAGAAAATTGAATTGAGCAGCAGCATTCTCTTCACCCCCAGGTAACTTGCTGGTGAAGTTCAAAGTCTTCTCATCCTATTTAGGGTTTTCCACTCAACAAAGGAAGAAAAATATCCCTAAAACATGACAGGTGTTAGCAACATGAAGCCATGGTGGATTTCCAGACACGCTCAAGCTTCGTGGTCTGCGAAAGGTTGTGCATAATGTCAGGTAAACTTGATTGAAAACTCTTACATGTTTTAGGTTTGCCTTACAAGGTTTGCCTTACAAGGTTGGCCTTACAAACTTATTTTGACTTAAGTTTGATGGTTTGAATAGAGAAACAGGCTGTTTGAAGAAAGTATCCCAAAGTCTTGTTCCCTATGAGGGACATCAAAACTATCAATTTGTGTCAAAAGCTTTTTCTAAAGGATACATTGTCTAAATGTGGAGCAAATCATGCAATGCAATTATGATATGACATATGGGATTATGATATGACATATGGGATTATGATATGACATATGGGATTATGATATGACATATGGGATTATGATATGACATATGGGATTATGATATGACATATGGAGATTATCATATGACATATGGGATTATGATATGACATATGGGATTATGATATGACATATGGGATTATGATATGACATATGGGATTATGATATGACATATGGGATTATGATATGACATATGGGATTATGATATGACATATGGAATTATGATATGACATATGGGATTATGATATGACATATGGGATTATGATGACATATGGGATTATGATATGACATATGGGATTATGATATGACATATGGGATTATGATATGACATATGGGATTATGATATGACATATGGGATTATGATATGACATATGGGATTATGATATGACATATGGGATTATGATATGACATATGGGATTATGATATGACATATGGGATTATGATATGACATATGCAATTTATATGGTGCATTTTCTAGTTTAAAGAACTATTCAAATGCGCTCTACTACTTCTCCGGCTGCACATGAACTTAGTACTTGAAAGGGAAAGTGAATGAAGACCAGGTTTTCACGCTTCTGTGTTCAGAGAACCAGGCGGGTGCAACTCTCCTGCCATCGGGACCGACAGCTTAACGTCCCCTCTGAAGGACGATGTGTGCCATTTACCCATTGTCACTTTTCTCAACAGCTGAATGAGGAGTAGGAGCTGCAGACAAAAGCTTCCGCTTTAATGTTGGGCGTATCTGTCTGCATAGCTGTGGAAAAATTGAGTTAAGACCTGAACGAGGCTTGAACCCGGGACCTCTAGCATCTCAGCTGTGACATGTGCTCTGCCAGCTGAGCTACCTACTCTATATACCTTTCTGATTGGTCAAAAAGTTCTACAAATACTGAAAAGTTAATCAATGATCACCACAGAAGTCAATGTCGCTTTGTATTAGATTTACTGGTGGTGTGCAAATAATATTCTTGAGACGAGATTACCATCTTAAAATAATAGGTTGTAATATGTGGATATTTCACAGGAATAACATCATAGAGCCACTTTCATAATGAGTGTTAAAACTCACATAAAAGCTAGAGGGAATATTGGCAATATTATATGACAATCTTTTTATATATGATAATGATAATTTTCATGAAGACTTCATTTTGTAACAAAAAATGTCATCCTTCATGAAATTTAAAAAGGCTCCATTATCATATTTTCTTCAACCGTAACACAGAAAACATGTACTTGAGCAAATTAGCTATATAAATGTTCAATTTTTCTCTTTCTACTACAACGAACAATTTTTAAGATGATCCATTGTTTCTTTTTCTGCAACAAAATGTTGAAAGACAGCAGTTGTCTATACATTGAATCTGATTTGGATGGAGAAAACGCTATAGAAGACCTTTACTCTAACTTCACACTGTCCATGAAGAAAGCTTACTTATTTATGGATTTTTGAAATTAGCAAAAAATTAGCTGGCTACAGTGCTGGAAACAATATTGATCCACTCATTCACAACCACACTGCACTGATTTCCGTAAATGTAGCAAAAACTACCGTGTAACTACCTTTCATTTAATGCCCAATTGTTTTTTGTTTGCTCTGTATTTTACTGAACTTAAACAATTAGAGGTCACAATCTCAAAGATATGTCTCTACTCAGTCAGTAATCAAAACTTGATTTCATATTGCTGTTTTAACAAACAATTAATCATTTTCCCTAAACGTGCCCAATTGCACTCAGGTGACACCATGGCTGCCTGGTCTGAGAACCACTTTTTCATCCTTCAATGTGTGTTAATTGGTACATGCAACTTAATTAGATTTTCCCCGTCAATATTTTGCCACGCCAGGCATATTTGGAATACAAATAGAAATACCACATATTCAAGCTTCATCAATATTTACACACTGAAAAAGCAAAGATGACTTTTAAATCTCCAGAAATATATACTCAAAAAGATGTGTGAAAATATTTTATTGATCACAAGGTAATTGAATTGAAACGGTTAAATAGTATTGCATTAAATTAATTCAAAGTGTGAAAATGGACATGATTACAGTTTGAATCTCAGAGACATCACACATTTATGGTTCAAGCTAGGGCAATTGCAATTTGAGGAATGCAACCACAATGGAGACTAATTGTAAAAACAATCCTGCATGATCTCATTAATCCACACCACACTCCAACCTGCTATGTCTTTGTAATCTGAACATGAAGTATATGCTGCTGTTCAAAACGTACAAGTTACACAAATGTAACATATGTGATTAACTTTAAATAAGCGCAAAAAAACATTTAAATTTGAACAAATAGTCTTGAATATAACAGACCTCTGTGGTGTAGTGCTTTGCCTCTCACCCGCACGTCCCAGGTTTATATCCTGGTGGGTCTGCAACCAGTGAGTTCACAACTGGTTATCAAAGGCCGTGGCCATCTTAATATAATGTCCAGCACTGGATGCTTTAGGGACGTTAAACCTTGCTATGCTATGTAAAAGTTTTTCTTTGTGTTCAAAAACTCTTTCTAAGAACAAGCATAATTGATCCTATTGTGTCTTTACCTTGTTCCACTGAAGTAAAAAACTTTTAATGTGACGTTTAAGAGTGACATTTACTACTAGTATCTAGAAATGATTGTTATTCACAACATCCTTCAGCACGGGCATTATGAAGCTCCCCTAGATTGTTTTCCTTTGTACACTGCTTTCCATAATAGGCCACACTTGAAATGGCAACCATTGGGATGCTTAGTGTTAGGCCCCTTATAGAAATATTAGCTTGCAGCAAGCTTGTAGCACACTTGCGGCAAGCTAACAAGTTTTAGCTTGCACTAAGCGTGCTGCAAGCTTGCACTAAGCGTGCTGCAAGCTTGCACTAAGCGTGCTGCAAGCTTGCACTAAGCGTGCTGCAAGCTTGCACTAAGCGTGCTGCAAGCTTGCACTAAGCGTGCTGCAAGCTTGCACTAAGCGTGCTGCAAGCTTGCACTAAGCGTGCTGCAAGCTTGCACTAAGCGTGCTGCAAGCTTGCTGCAAGCTTGCACAAGCATGCTGCAAGCTTGCACTAAGCATGCTGCAAACTTGCACTAGGCATGCTGCAAGCTAGTATTTGGAAGGTAGTAAACCTTTCTGCAAGCATGTGTAAGCTGACAAATATGTTCTGCTAGCTTGCATGCCGAAAAGTTTCTCTTTCAGCCTACCCACACCCAACACCCGAGTTAATCATGAAAGCTCAGGTATGGCAATTACCAACCTGACTTCCTGTTCAGTGTATTGTGTTTCCACTCAAAACAATGATTGTTTATCTGCCATTCCCATGCACACCACAGCCAAATAGATTTGTGTGTATAACATTACAGAAAGTGTGCTGAGTAAATAGGGCACTTTTGTGATTGTAATCACTCATCCTGTTAGTTATCTTAATGGGAGAAGTTTGTTTTCAACCTGTGATCAAAATAGCTGAGTTATCATGCCTGAAGTAATAAGGTGCATTAACTGTGAATGATTGATGGACCATTTCTCCTAAGGAAAGATATTGCTTCATGTGCGAAAGCATGTTTGCTTCATGTGTGCAAGCATGTTCGCTGCAAGCTTGCAGCATGCTTGCAGAATGTTTTCGCAAGCTTGCAGCATGCTTGCGCAAGCTAATGTTAGCTTGCAGCATGCTTGTGCAAGCTTGCACAAGCTAATGTTAGCTTGCAGCATGCTTGCGCAAGCTAATAATTTTAGCTTGTCGCAAGCATGCTGCAAGCTAAAATTTCTATAAGGAGCTCTTTAGCAATAAACTTTTGTTTATTTTTATTCTTATTTTTAAAAACATGTCTGGTGGCCTAACCCCATAAGCTTTGCATCGTTCAGGTGTCCTCTACTGCAGGCATTTAAGCATGCTACTTCATACTTGTTAATTTATTTTCCATTCCTTATGCATATCTTATGAAAGTACCAAATGTTGTTAATTCTCTTTTGTTAAAGATGTAGTGGAAATAAATTAGTATACAGGTGTGCCAGATTGTATTGTAATGAATTAAAATGCTCACAATTATAGTGATGGGAACACTGGGAGATACATACAAAGCTAAATACAAGAGGGTCCATTTGTTGTTGCACAACACTTAAAAACCAAGCAAATTTTTTCTGCAGAACCACGGCCTAAAAGGAAAATGTAAAAATTAAGCATCATGCATCTAAAACGTTTCACAAAAATGCAGTCTCTTTAATGGGAGGCTCAGCCGTTTAAGGGTTAAACAATCTAATTTCATTTGAAAATTTTGATTGTTTATGCAAGTTTGATGATATACACTTATGTCAAAAAAACCATTGCCCACACCTCAGTAAATTTTTAACATACTAACTGGGTGACCATTTGGTCGCCCAGAAAGATATTTTGGTTACCCAATAAACAAAATTCTGATACACTGGGCAACCAGGATTTTCGCCTTGTTTTAACAAAATGGCTGCTCCCATACAGTCATAGCATAAATGTTCTTAAACATACATCATCATCTTATATGTCATATTTAATATCTCCTTTAAATTTAAATGTGCAACATGTTCCTTTGCCAGTTCGTGCCTCACATCAGTTGCCCTCAGGTCTTGTTGCCCTAGAAGAAGAAAAGGGGGTAGGGGGGGGGGGGGTGACTGTGGTTGCCCAGTAAAATTTTCTTTAAAAATTCACTGCCACACCTGACATGCACCATTCAGAGACATTTCTCTCAAGGAATTTACAAAACAAAACAAAACAAGTAGTATGTTAAATCCAACCCAGTATGGTTTACCGCCAACACATGATGTCTCCTGGGACAATATCACATAGCCCTCAGCCTATTTTTTTAAATTCTGACAACTCTTCTAAAGAAATGTTGATCAGTTTTCTTTATGAAGGATGGAACAATAAATAGCCTAATCTCTTAAAGATTTGGACTCGGCAATGATGGCCGGGCCATAGCCCATGCACTTTGCACAGACTTATGGTAACTGTTTTATTTTGTAGAAATTTAAATGTTTGTATTTTATCATTTAAAGTGTACATACATAAGTGTAATTCAGGATTAGTATAGCAAATGAAAATGGCGTAGGTCCATTTTGAAAAGTGGGGAATGAAGGTTGTGGAACGAATCAATTATTGGAGCATTTGTGCGACCTTTGCAGCATGAGGTCCAGCCTCATCATGCAGCTGAAGGGCCTCTGGTGGGGTCCAGGAGTAATTTCTTAGCCATGGTAGGGGTCAAGGGGGTGATCTACACCTATGTGTATTTAACTTATAATTGTAAAACATAAATAATTAATTATGAATTATATTGAGCAATGACTTCTCACACATATTGACTTGCTTCCATATGCAAACAACTTCCCTGCAAACAACTATTAGGGCAAGTATGTGTAAAAACATGATGTGGTACTACATTTACGTGCTGGGGCCTACAATCTATGTCACATCATAGAAGTGGCACCAGAAGGGGTACGTTCCCAGGGGCTATAACCTTCTATTCAGGAAATCTAGAGCAATAGAAAATGGAAACAAAGTAACACACCCCCCCCCCCCCCCTCCCACCCTGGACAAATTTGGTGCCACCCACTGCATGCCTATTTTTTTACCTAAACTTGCATTAGACCACACGTGCATTTTCATGCTTAAGGAGATATTTTACAAAATTACACACCCCAACATTCAAGTCTTACCACACATGCACCTGCAAATGAAATGTAATCAGTTTTAACATGAGCAAGCATCCTTTTCACACTAGACTTGCCTTCCTTTCTATTCTCATTCCAAACTTACAAGAGCATTAGAATTCTGTATTTGAGCTTGAATTGGCAACAAAAATGCTATGCATCACATTTTGATATGGTAAAACATTTAAGGCAATATTGGAAGATGGAAAAAGGTTATCTCATCAGGAGTGCTGGTGGGGAACCAGGACACAAATCCAGAAGCTTTGGGAGTGGGTGGGAAACCAGGACACAAATCCAGAAGCTTTGGAAGTGCTGGTGGGGAACCAAGACACAAATCCAGAAGCTTTGGGAGTGCTGGTAGGGAACCAGGACACAAATCCAGAAGCTTTGGGAGTGCTGGTGGGGAACCAGGACACAAATCCAGAAGCTTTGGGAGTGCTGGTGGGGAACCATGACACAAATCCAGAACCTTTGGGAGTGCTGGTGAGGAACAAGGACACAAATCCAGAAGCTTTGGAAGTGCTGGTGAGGAACCAGGACACAAATCCAGAAGCTTTGGGAGTGCTGGTGGGGAACCAGGACACAAATCCAGAAGCTTTGGGAGTGCTGGTAGGGAACCAGGACACAAATCCAGACTTTGGGAGTGCTGGTGGGGAACCAGGACACAAATCCAGAAGCTTTGGGAGTGCTGGTAGGGAACCAGGACACAAATCCAGACTTTGGGAGTGCTGGTGGGGAACCAGGACACAAATCCAGAAGCTTTGGGAGTGCTGGTAGGGAACCAGGACACAAATCCAGAAGCTTTGGGAGTGCTGGTGAGGAACCAGGACACAAATCCAGAAGCTTTGGGAGTGCTGGTGGGGAACCAGGACACAAATCCAGAAGCTTTGGGAGTGCTGGTAGGGAACCAGGACACAAATCCAGAAGCTTTGGGAGTGCTGGTGGGGAACCAGGACACAAATCCAGAAGCTTTGGGAGTGCTGGTGGGGAACCATGACACAAATCCAGAACCTTTGGGAGTGCTGGTAGGGAACCAGGACACAAATCCAGACTTTGGGAGTGCTGGTGGGGAACCAGGACACAAATCCAGAAGCTTTGGGAGTGCTGGTGGGGAACCAGGACACAAATCCAGACTTTGGGAGTGCTGGTGAGGAACAAGGACACAAATCCAGAAGCTTTGGGAGTGCTGGTGAGGAACCAGGACACAAATCCAGAAGCTTTGGGAGTGCTGGTGGGGAACCAAGACACAAATCCAGAAGCTTTGGGAGTGCTGGTGGGGAACCAAGACACAAATCCAGACTTTGGGAGTGCTGGTAGAACCAGGACACAAATCCAGAAGCTTTGGGAGTGCTGGTGGGGAACCAGGACACAAATCCAGAAACTTTGCACTTGTCTCAATTTTCTAGCCACAAAAATGTTCAGCATCTTTTTATCTTTATCATTATCAATTTTACCAGACAGCTGAGACAACCTTTGTTAGTTTCTTTTTATACTGAAAATTTAGCCTGTTGGATGTTCGACTTACTGCACCAAAACAACTATCAAGTTGTCTTATTCTAACTGCACTATCCTTCAAAAGTATTTTATTTTCAAAAACACTAGATGATATATGATCATAGAAGAAATAGTGATTGCAAAATATTAAAATGAAGCAAAGACTGGCTCAAAAAAAAAAAGCCACACCTAAACAAAATCAATTGCAAGGACAGGGCACTGACAAAATTGTTTTCCAGGTCACACAAGCATGTATACCAGTGGCACTATGTAGCATTTAAAGAAATTTACATTTACAAAAATTTGAAGAAAAATTGATTACCAATAATGCAATTTTTCATGATTTACCTCGCTCTCATTTTCACGCTACTTTTTCTGAGTTGCATCTTCCAATTCATCAAATGTGTAATCCAATCCAACTGGATAATGTTTCTCACAAACACCAAGCATTTCAATTCTCATGCAGATGGGATTTCTGCATTCATACTCAGAAACAGAGAGAGAAAGAACTACAGTATTTCAAGTTAATCTACATGCGCTTAAAGAAATATTCCCATGTTTTTTTGTAATATTCCATGTTTTTTTGTAATATTCCATGTTTTTTTGTAATATTCCCATGGTTTTTTGTAATATATCCATGGTTTTTGTAATATTCCCATGGTTTATTGTATTATTCCCAGGTTTTTTTTGTAATATCCCATGCTTTTTTGTAATATTCCCATGTTCTTTTGTAATATTCCAATGGTTTTTGTAATATTCCCATTTTTTTTGTAATATTTCCAAGTGTTTTTTTGTAAAATTTTATTTGAAATAGAATACTTTTAAAGCCATTTTGGTACAAAAATCAGGTTGATATCATATTCCATTCAGGAGATATGGATTTTTAAACATTTCCCAATTACATTTTAAATTTTTGTACAGTATAATGTATTCGTGTTTGATGATATCATAAAGGCAATTCCATTGCAAATGTTTATGTATTTCTTTGAACGTTAATTGGTTGTTTCTGTGTGATTAGAAACAATTTTCCAAAAATTATTTGGCAATGTATATATAGTACCTAACTTTTATCAACTTATTTTTCTAGCAGATTTTACTAATAAAAAAGGATGATAGATTTTAATGAAATACAACTTTGTGGGAGAATGTGTTGCTGCGATGTCATACTGAGCCTTTTCCTATTTGTTGGTATTGGCATTTTTTATGAACCTTAAAATTTGTATATCTCCTGGTAAGAATAACATATGAACCTGATTTTTGAACTAAATTGTTTCTAATTTTTTTCCTCTTTCTGATGAAAGATTACAGAAAACCATGGGAATATTCCCTTTATAGAAAATTCAAGAACTTTATACTTGACTCAAACCAAAGATTACTGAGACTCATAAGGTTTTTACTGACTCCATTATTGTCAGAATTTAATCATCTACACAATTTTAAACCTTTGTGTTTAGATTTTAATCCACAAAAGTGCAAAACATTTTCTTAGAATATTTAACAGAAAGTAAAACCTGCAGTCACTTTCACAAAGTGCTTACGAACTTTATAAAAGAGCAAGAGTCTTCAAAACAATCCTGACATTGCACCTCAACCAAATTGTTATTTGAAAAGTTAGTATCTCCCACAGAATTAATTTATTCTTTATAGAATTAGGAAAAGAAAATGCCTGGTTTAAGTCAAATTTATTACACAACCACATAAAATCCTGCTATTGTTCATTCTTCATGCAACTTTGAATCATCTTTCAACACCGAAATCCCCGGTATTAAATTATCTAGGAGCAAAATGACAGGTGCTAAGAAATTATCTGCAACATTGTGCGAATTGATTTTCAAAAAATTAATCACAGGCTCCCTAGTGCTGAATAAAAATGCTTGATCTGTCAGCCGTGTAACTATTGAGCGAGTTACCTATCATACTGATTACATTTGATCTAACTTATTCCAGCTGTAAGCGGTCTAGTCCATGCGCCCCAATCAAAGAATTCAATTTGGTCCCAGTATCAGGGGAATGTGGCATTATCAACCTACCGTGACTGATGCTTATAACCACTAATTCAATTAAGTTGAGCAGAGTATACATAAAATCAATCTTAGCAAAGATTGCTGCAATGAAAAAAGTGAAGTCATGGGATATAACAGATAACTTACAAAAGAAAATTCAAATGTGTCAAGAGCTGGCTATCATTCTCCAAATGATTTAGTGACTAATCAAAATTCATCTTACGTAAATGTGCATTCACACAAACTCAGCATATATAGGCATTTAAAAAAACATCAACACTTACAAGTGAATGAAGGCACAAAGACCTGTAGTGTAACAAATATACACAGATTCACAGAAATTACATTTCAGTTGTAAAAACCCACCGCAGGTGGAAAACTCAACGGTTCCAGCAGTTATAATTGCAGGAAAATCCATAGTTGTTATGCTCCTGAAACAGTAAAACAGTCAGACATGACCTGATATATAAGCAGGTCGCATGCTGAAAAGTTTCTCTTTCAGCCTACCCGCACCTGACACCAGAGTTAATCCTGAAAACTCAGGTATGACAATTACAAACCAGACTTCCTGTTCAGTGTAGTTTCCACTCCAAACAATGATTGTTTATCTGCCATTCCCATGCACACCACAATCAAATAGCCCACGGTTATTTATGTGTATAAGATTACAGAAGCCAGAGCTGAATAATTAAGGCACTTGTGATTGTAATCATTCATCCGTGTTAGGTGTCATAGTGGGAGAAGTTTGTTTTTAAAGTTTGTTTTGGTGATAAAATAGCTGTGTATCATATGCCTAAAATAATATGTGCATTAACTGTAAATGATAGACTGACCATTTCTCCCTAAGGAAAGATATTGCTTCATGGTGGTCAGACTTTTTCTCTTAGTTTTCCTTATTCTGAAAACCACAAGCAATTAGGATCAAATTTCTCTTATCAAGAGTTCCAGTTCTTTTGGTCTAGACTTGTTGTGGAAGTTGGTGTAAAGTATCAAATTAGCAATAGATGAAGTCCTGTAATTGTGTGGTCGAGTGTTTATTTTAATTAAGATAAGTGGTCTCATTATTTGCTACATAGTTTGTGGCTATGATTTGCTGGAACAAATTTGTAAGGAGAAGTACAAGTAAGAATTCGCGGGAAGAAAACAAAATATATATATATTCTATTTTTTATAGAATTCTTGAGTAAACAAATATATATGTGGTAAATATGTGCTCTAATAATGTTCCCATGTAATTGTGCGATGAGAAGTACATAAAAATTGCGAAAGAGGAAAGTATACAAAGATGTATTCACTACATTAATATCACTTCTGTCATGATTTTTTGTGGAAGATTTTCCCCAACTATATTCAGAAAGTGAGGGAAATTTTATAATTATTTCCAACTCTAAAACCCACCATCTTCAAAACCACCTTCTTGACAAAATGTTCCTCTTGCCTATAACGTTAAAAGTACAATGTGTTTTGGGCCCAGTGGCCCACTGGGTCATCGAAGCGTAGCAAGCGTGAATGCTGCTTGGAAGACAGAGAACCCTTCAATAATCAGCCTGTGCTTAACCCTATTACTCTACCACACAGCGATATCATCACCATTTTGGGAGCCCATCTTAAGCCCCGCCTCCCAGGCACGTTTTCAAAAAAGTGCTGGTAGAGTAAGGGTTAAATGTGTTACCTTGTAATTTCCATTTAAAGAATTAGCATTTTTGATCAACAGTAATCTATCAATCGGAGTACAATCAGATAGTTTTAATACAGCCCTCATCACCTCTTCTCCTCCAGATTGAAGGTGGGAATTGAGTGTGAGGCAAAATTTAGGGATGAATGGGAAATTCCCGCTAACTGGCCAAGCATCTTTATAATGCTATGGGATCAGACTGCAAACTAACTTTAGCAACGTTCAATAAAAAGAAACAACCTGAACTGGGAGGAAACTATTTAAAGAGATATACTAAAAATAAATATTGCTATAATCATGTTATATACCCATGGATGACATCTAGAACTCTGTAGGACATTCTGTAACAGGACAATTGATGCTTAATTCTTTTAACTCCTCTATAAAATCAAGCACTAGAATGAAAGGTATTATTTTCTTAAAATATCAGAATCATTAAGTTTTTATTTGCTACAAAAACCAACTGCCTTTCTACCCACATGATCAAAAACCTTCAATACTAGAAAAATCTAAATCTGAACTAAAAACCTAATTTGGTCAATCAAACAATTCATCTTGCAGCTTTATGCATAGGAAGAAATTAGGTATGTAATGCAATGTACATCACATGTATGTCAAGTTTATTCAGGCAAGCATGCTCACCTAACAGCTTATAACATGCAAGTTAATTATTCATTTTCACCAATTAGGAAAAAACATTGTGATTGAAATAAACGGTTGAACATAAATCAAATCAGGAAGTTTTCATTGTGCAAAGGCAATCCTATACTCAAAAAAAACCCAATGTAACTTTTGCCCAGTATGCAAACATATTGTGTACATCTGCTTAAAAATCATGCAGATATTCCCACTTTCCTCCTTGCCATGAAGACACATTTTTATACCAGCTGCACTTATTGTTCAGAGATTAATTGGTTCTGTAAACAATTTATCCACTCAATATTTATATTTACTGTGCATGAGTGACATTAAAGGTCAATGTCGGTCAATTGTTTGTTTTACTGAACCTCCGAAATTGGCCAAAAACGGCGGTTGGGGAATAAAGGAGATGTACACGACATGAATCATACTTATTAAACTACAAGATTACAGCATGAACCATGAACGACTCTTCATTTGACATTTTAGGAAGAAAAAACTCAGGTATCGTCCCATAAATGAATTCGGAAGTGAACGCCGCCATGCTGGTGACATCACTTCCAATTATCAATTTTCTTAATGAATACATAAAATCTATGATGTTATCTATACCCCAAATCTATGATGTTATCTATCACATGTAGCCCCAAATCTATGATGTTATCTATCACATGTAGCCCCAAATCTATGATGTTATCTATCACATGTAGCCCCTATGTTTTGGTCTGTCGATTAGGTGATCGATAACATTACAGATTTCTCGTGAACAATAGGGAAAATTGAAAACCGGAAGTGACGTTACCAGCACGGCAGCGCTCACTTCAATGGCTCTATGGGATGATACCTTTCCTTTAAATGAAATCATAATTTATCTGTTGGCAAGGTTTGTTTCTTTTGTAATGATCCTTTTGTCAATAAACACTCAATAACAAGCTGTTGGGTAAAAATCACCAGGTTGGCAATTTCTGAATTTGGATCGGTCATAATTCCTGTGGGAACAGGGGGCTCTTCCCAAACAATCAGATAGGAATTTAAATAACATTGTAGTAAACACTTGTTCATAAATCTCATTTTACCTTTGATATTTTAGTATTGATGGCATTGAGTATCTTGTAGAAATGTTGAGCAGGGAAAGAGAAGGGAGGGGGTTGGCAGAGGTTTACTGGCTTCTACGCTGACTATAATATTCAGAAACTTACACCCAATTTTCAAACAAACATACACAAAATCAATTTACCATATTCAATGTAGTAGGTACCGTTTTACTGTTAACATAATTTATTTGATTAATTTTAAGTTAAAAAACGTTTTGTCCAATATTTGCTTATTTTGCATCTAACGCTGATGTTTTTGTGGTGGTTCTTGTGGGTCTAGTACATAGAACCACTTCCCATAATGCAGTTCAAATAACACATTGTATGCTGCCCCGGAACATGGACGCTTATTAGGAAGAGACTTTGGGCCTAAAATGTGGCGCAATTCTATTTTCGTAAGCGCCCTGAACGCTTTTTACATTGAACATAATCTCACAAAATTGGAATCATGGATAGGCTTATATCAAATGAATTTTTAGACTTATATTTCAGTTTATTAAAAGAAATTCAAGTTTGTTAAATAAATGCTGAACAAAGCTGAGCTGGTGTTTCAGATTAACTTACAATTGTACAAATAAATGCTTTTCTGTAGAGATGCTGGACAGCCCCTGGTTTGTCCTTAATTTCATACAGGATTTCTTTCAGTGCATTAAGAAATAATACAGATATTCTTTTACTAGCCCATTCACAAGTCCTTACCTGAAAATCAAACAGTGAAGGATTATGAGCATGTCCAAATAAATATGGCTATAAAGCCCTTCCTTGTGCTAAAAGGAAGTTGCTTTCAATGGTTGATTAGTCAGCATAATACCATTAGGAAAACCTTAAAGGAACATTATCCATCCAAAAGAAATTCAGACAAAATGGCACACAACAAACCCTGCATTTCCTTGAGTGTGCACAAAAAAATTATCCACAGAAAGGTTAAATAAATTTGGTCTGACTTCACAACTCCAGTATTCTGAATGAATACAAATTAACAAATAACAACCAATAGATACAGCAACTATAAACTAGTAAAATCCGCAAGTTATCACACAAGCTTTGATCAAATCAGAGCAAGCTCACCTGTACTTTTCTGAAATCTCTTTTATCAGAGAAAAGCAGACAATCCTAGAAATCTCCATCAAATAAATGAAGCCTCCAGTCAAAGCAAATCTCTCTTCAAAGTGATCAGAAAGTATCTCAATAAAGTAAAATATTGCACTTTATTACATCATGAGAAAATGACTAAGGTGAGAAGTGTAACTGATCTGCCAAGTGCCATCGGCATTTAAATTGTGCGCATCATCCAAAGAAATGGTAAATGGGGTATGAAGATACGACTCTTGGAATGATAAAAACAGTTTATATTTTTCAGTACTCTGGGACATGCTGCTTTGAACATCTTCTATTATTCATATAAGGGTGTTTCAGCTGACGTCATGAGGTCACGTGACTTGATTTACATCGCCATTTTGTCGGGTAAGAACACTGTTATTTGCTGCTGTACACTTAATTTGACTTACAAACGTTTGCATGTTGCTATATAAAATTATTTTTGTAAGGGTATTTTATGCCAGAATCTTGCTGTGTTGTTGGTTGTTAATAAACGTGTGCCAAGAAATAAAAAGACATTTTTGCGATTTCCATCTGATCCTGATCAACGTTCGAAGTGGGTTTCTGCTGTACGATGCAACAGTTTTGAACCTATACTTTACACTAGGATTTGCAGTGAGCACTTTATATCAGGTATGTAGGTTTTGTCTGCGTAGAACAAACAATCAGATGGCGTTTACGTAAAAGCTACTCTTCATATGCCTAGTGAACACTTTATATCAGGTATGTAGATTTTGTCTGCGTATAACGAACAATATCAGATGGCGTTTACGTAAAAGTTACTCTTCGTATGCCTAGTGAACACTTTATATCAGGTATGTAGCTTTTGTCTGCGTATAACGAACAATATCAGATGGCGTTTATGTCAAAGTTACTCTTCGTATGCCAAGTGTATATATAAAATGTAAGGAAAATATGAAGTAAAATCTAAAACGAACACAAAAATCACAATCAGTAAATTTGCTGAACTGGTAGAGGTTAGTAAGCAGCATGTTTGTTGTATCGTGTGATGTGACTGAGCTGTGTGAAAATGCGTGAAACGCAACAACACTCTTCCTGCAAAATGGCTTCCAGATGAGTTAAAGAGTCCCGTGATGAATCCCTCTTTAGCCTGAATATATTCTGTAATCATATGGCAATGAGACAACAATAAAAGATTTCAAAAGAATCGTAAGTGTGGAAATAAAAGGGGAACAAATATTTAAAACTATAAGATGGTTTTTCATTCAAAGGTTCTAAAAGTAAGAAAACTAGTTTTTTAGTAAACCTACAGGAGGAAAAAAAAGCAGCAGCAATTCAAGCTTTGGGATTTTTGTTGAAGTAACTTGGAAATATGGAGGAACATACAGAACTATCATTTTTACGAAGATTTCTAACAAATTGAACACAAGTATTGATCTCCTCAAACCAGGTAGGATAATTAACCATCTTGGAATCAGATATATCAATTATTCATAGCATATGTTACAATTAACATTCCTTTCTGTTCCATTATATGCACAAGATATCAGGTTTTTTTTAAAGTGGCTGTTTTGAACCCGGTTTTATGTAATTCAAACATTTAAAAACAGTGCATCCACTATTTACAGAAATGATGTAGTAATTGTGAAAGAAAACTCCAGGGTTATCCCAGTCCACCTATTCTTTCACCAGAACCACCCATACACCACGGAAAAATCTAGCTTGTAGCGTGCTAGAACTAGCTTGCCGCAAGGTTGCAGCAAGTTAAAACTGTCAGCTTTATGATCGCAAGCGTGCTGTAAGCTAGTTTATAATGGTGCAGTTGCAGCTCTGAATTCCTCACAACAACACAGTGATACACATTAAACAGGGAGGTGTGCACTGTGGAATGATCATGCTCACATAGGCCGAATTTGAAGGGGAACTTCCCCCTTTTTCTGAATTTGTATCTTTTTTATGTTTTTGCATCTTAGCGTGATTTTCCCCGCCCCCTTCCCACTTTTAACTTTGCCCCCACTTTCAGTAGGCAAACCCCTCCCATGGATGCTCACTTACAATAGTTAGTACAAGCTCAAAGAAAGCAAATGCAATACTGGTACCAGATTAACATTGTTGGAGTGATGTTCACAAGTGTGTCCAAGTAATGCCCACTTAGTGATTCACAACATGAAATTAAACCGATGCTTACCCAGCATAAACTGAAAGAATGTTCACCTATTGAGTGTGAGCAATATTCTTTATGAGGATCCATGCTACTAACTAGTTTACCTTAATCAAAAGAACACTACAAGGTTCATGCACAAGTACTCATCACATCCACTTACTTTCAAATTCTACCAGGTTACATAATTCCCATTCCACTAGGCTTTATATTATTTGTTTCAACTGTTTCCATTCTGCAAGGCTTATTCTTTTGGCTTATTTTTTGTTCTGCGAGGTTTATTTTGGTTTTGCCAGGCTTAACTGGGTTCTGCCAGGCTTATCTGGGTTCTGCCATGATCATTTTTATTCTGTCAGGCTTATTTCAGTTCTGCCAGGCCTATATTGGTTCTGCCAGGCTTGTTTTGCCAGGCAAATTCCCATTCTGCCACATTTATTTTGGTTGTACCAGACTTATTTAGGTTTTGCCTGGATTATTTTGATTCTGCCAGGTTTATTACAGTTCTATCAGGCTTATCTGGGTTCTGCCTGCAAGTTCTGCCAGGTTTATACTGGTTCTGCCAGGCTTAATTTGAGTTCCCCAGGCTAATTCTCATTCTGCCAAGCTTATTTTGGTCCTCGCATTTCTGCCATGTCTGTTTTGGTTCCGTCATTGGAAGCCTACTTTGGTTCTGTCAAAGTTAAAATGATAAAATTAAAATAATAAGATTATTACCCATACTGCAACAAAAAAGATTTACAATACTGTGAATAGCTTTCATGAAAGTTGAAGACTAACAGAGAAATTTATGACTATTATAGCCAGTATATTTCCAATTCTTCTCAAGCTGATGTAGATAAATTAAACGGTAAATTATGAAATTTTTAAGGGAGAATGAACTTTCTTCTTTCAAGCATGTGAAGAATTTTGACAAATTTGCCATTAACAATTAATGTAAGAAAACATTTCCCTCAAGCATGAGGCAATTTCCGCATGTGCAATTAACAAGAAGCAACAGTTATATTTAACTTGCACTCACACTGTGCGAACAAAATGACCTTGAACAAAGGCTTTGCTTAATTGATTGGCTGAGATATTTATAAAACATCAAATACCTTCAGGCAAAATGTGGAAGAGAAGGTCAGTCAATTGATTTATGATAATTTTTGTAAGATGATAGATTCTAACTTGGGGTACTATTTCATATTACTGTAGACATTGCTTAGCTTCAAATATATTTTGAATAAGTGATTTCATCACCCCAATCAAAAATTACTCTCCAAATCCCCTAGTATTTTAAACTGGGTGGTGTCTTACAAACAATGCACTCTCTAGCAGTTAAGCTTCCGAAAGTGTGTGGTTCAATCATAACTGTCAAGACTTAAAGACTTGGGGTTTTATTTTTTGGAAAGTAGGGGGATGGGGTTGGGAAGGTGGAGGGGGAAGGGGGGGTTAGTACCACCATTCCTGTAACAGGTTTAGGGTGTTGCTGCCACGTACTTCTCATTTATCCTTAAACAAACATTTTTCTAATCTCTTTCAATGTAAAAATGGTTGATAATGACATAGAATTTTAAGGTATCAACTATCATTAGACTGTTTTAACCATAGGCATGAATAGAAAAATTATTAATGAATTGAAGTGTATGGAGGATGAACAACATTCTAGAATCCTGCAGGTGCAAACAGATTTCATAGACGTCAGTGCTATAATGTTTCTAGTTTTAGCATACACAATTAAAAGCAAAGTTTGCACATTAATTGAAGTGATGTGAAAAATGGTTCTATTGTTACAGAAACTGCAAGTGTAACTCGTATACCAGCATATGCTGGAGATGATTTTAGGACAATGGTGATCCAGATTCCAGTGAATAAAGATCTGCGGTGTGTGGATAGCATAACGCCAGTGGGTCAAAGCCGCAAGAAAGCTCACCAGCCGAATACGTCAGTTATCCAGCCAAAAGAAATTACTTACATTAATGGATGCTGGAATTTAAGATCACTTTACTCAAGTTAAGGAACAATGCTTGCCATTGAGATGAAACAATAAAGCATTAATATCTTGGAAGTAAGTAAGCGAGTGTAGATGGACAGGTTCTGGTAAAGTCTGACAGAATATCGGTAAAACCATCTTATTTTCACTGGGAGACAGGATAATATACATCAACAAGGAGTAGCAGTGATGATGTTTAAGAAAGCAGAAGAGTCACTGCTTGAGTGGAAATCTATCAATGAGAGACTGATCTGTGTCAGGTATTTTACCAAATACATCAAACTTTCTGTCATACAGGCTTATGAACCAACCAATGATGCTAGTGATGAGGACAAAGTTTGTTTGTTTGCTGGAGTTTAGGGAATGGTGGGGGGTGACAGTAACATCAATACCGGTGTTGGCTAGGGTTTTGGTAGTGAGGAGGGTGGTGGATTGAGCGTCCCTGGTGATGTGCACCAGGAGCTCGTTGGATCTGAGCGGAGACCCTGGGGAGGGTACCGACAAGGCCTTGGAGCGCTTTGTGAATTAGAAAAGGGGAAGCTTTTTTAAACTATCTTGTTTATTGGTGGCCTGTATTATCATAATTTTGGGGATTGGGGCTGAATAATGGTCAATGGAGGTAGCAGGTGGGTCACGGGAAGGGAAGGGAGGGTCAAGGTCAAGGCATAAGTGTTTTGTCATGATGAAAAAAACCCAAGGGCCGAGAGAACCGAGGCAACTAGAAACAAAATTGTAGAAGTACTATAGGAAAACCGCTGTACAGGTAACAATAAAGCACGAAAATCTGGTCAGAACAGAAGGGAAAAAAAAAAAAAAATGATTTCACTGAAAACAGGTACCCATCTACAGAGAGAGAATCCCAGAAAATGAAGATATAAAACAAATTTAAGGTGGTAAAGTGCAAGGTAAAATGATACGGAATGATTAGTTGGAGAGAATATAATAGAAGTCACGTCCCTCTCAACTGAGTTGCTTTTTGAGGACAAAGACTACTTCTACAATAAACTGCAAGCTTTAATTGATGGAGTACCGAAAGATTATTATTATATACCATATATTCTAAGTGCTCATTTTAGAACAAAATATGCCAGCTCACAAGCACTTTACAATGGAAAACAAAAATAAGATATACTTATACATAAACTTATTCTTGTACTTATAAATAAACTTATACCTATACAAAAACATATAATTAAAACAACAAAAACAGGCATTAACAGGCAAAAACAGGCACTAAAACAAAAGACAAAACATTACGAATGAAAATATTGAGTGTACAAGTGAGTTTTAAGAGACCTTTTGAAACCTGTAAAATTTTGGATTGAACGGATGGCCATGGGGAGTTTATTCCAGAGGTGTGGTGCAGCCCAGCAGAAAGATCTTTCCCCACTGAATGACAGTATATGAGGGACTTCTAAGTTCATGGTATCTTGAGATCTTAGTACGCGCTTAGGCCTGTATAATAGGCCTGTATAATGAAAGTAAATCATTGACGTAGTTGGGTAATAAATGATGTAATGCCTTGAAAGTTAACAAGTTAATTTTAAATTCTATCCGTACTTTTATGGGAGGCCAGTGGAGATTCTTAAGAATGGGAGTAATGTGATTATACTTAAAAGTTCTGCTAAGTATACGAGCTGCCATATTCTGTACCCTTTGTAATTTGCGGCACTGAGTATCAGACAAACCATACAATAGTGCATTGCAGTAATCCAACTTTGGAGTAATTAAGATGTACTGATATTGATGGAGGACCTCAACACGAAAGCAGGTCATAACAATGAAGGTTATGAGAATGTTATTGGTGGGCATGGAAACCGGTGAGAGGAATGCTAATGGTGAGAATTAGCTTCTGGACTTAAGCGGTAACAATAATATGGTAATAACTGGTACAATTTTCCCACATAAGCAAATACACAAGCAAACCAATTCCCCTGGAGGGAGGACACTGAATCAAATTGATCATGTTCTTTTTTTTCCATTTATTTAATTTCACAGTATATGTATTATAGAACAAACAAATACATGTGTTCATTTGTACAATGAGAATATTCATGATACAAAGATGTTCAATAGTACAGAAAATTAAACGAGACTTGCAAGTGACAAAACAAGAAATCAGGGTTTTATGAAAGACTGATATCCGCAAGTCGTGCGAACAGAAGGACATGAAAGAAGTTGTAACTGTACTGTACAGAATACAGAAAAAAACTTATGTATGAAGAAATTCTTAAATATCCAGTAGCTTATTTGTAGAGTTCTTCTCTAATATGTAAAACTTCAACCTGCATATAAAATTGAAATTTATAGAAAAAAACTATCTTATTATGTAAGGTATTGCTGACTTTGCAAGAAAAAATATAATTTTTATGGCATTCAAAATTATAGAAGTTGATGGGATGCCTCAAGTCATCTAAATAACCGAAACAAAAAGTTCTTAGTGATAAATTAAAAACATGATAAAAACATAAAGTAACTATATCATTCCAAAAACAGTGACATATTTACAGTCCCAGAACAGATGCTCTCAGTTTTCATCATAAATACCACAAAAAGAAGAGAAAGGGCTGTCAGTAACTTTTAGCCCGTTTAAATAACTGTTGACTCCTAAAATTCTGTGCATAAAGTGATACTAAAAGTACTGTAACTTTGTATTTCTAACAACATAAAAAGGCAAAGAAAAGGCGGAATTCAAGTTAATGTTTTAAAAGTCAATCATTGTATAACCAGTGCTTTATCACAGATGGTGTAATGGAATACTGATGTATCAAGCCCTTGTAAACAACTTTAGTCGTTTTAAAGGCGGACATACATTTGAGTAAAACGTACAGAATTACAAGAAAAAAATTTGAGAGCTCCCAGGTTAAAATGCCAACAATATGGAATAGCTGATAAAATACCAAAATATATACTGAAAGGCAGGTTTTTGATGCCATAAGTTACTAACAAAATTACAATATGAAACAGGTTAACCATTGGTATCAAAGAAATTTCATACATAGATATCATTTTTATCTAACAAATTGTCATTGAAGAAATGCTGGTTGTCAATTGTAACCAAATGGTTGTTGAGAATTGATTTCCATAACAGTTCACAGGTTACAGAAATTGAAATTGGCCCAAGGTAGCTCACACATTTCTTCTTGATGAAATTATTTAATGTAGAAAAAAAAAATCATTTTTGTTAAGATTGCACCTAAACATAAATCTACCCCCAAAGGAAGATAAATCAAAATCAAAAATTGATTTCCAGTGCATAAAATTATCTTTACAATAAAGTTTTACCCAAAAGGACAAGACAAATTTTTATAAAGTAGACAATATTAACCATACGGAGTCCACCATTACATTTATCGTTATGTCAAATGGAGCGTTTAATTTTATCCGGTTTGCCATTCCAAATAAACTGATAAAGAATCGAGTTGAGTTCACGATTAAAATCAGCAGGAGGGTTAGGCAAAATGGTAAAAAGGTAAACAAATTGTGAAATTTCAAAGCAAAAAAAAAAAAAAAGTCTACTCCATTATGTCTCAAATTTTAAACACTTCATCCTTACAGAGAAACAAAACCATACACCAATTTTGATCAGAATCCAATCAGCAGTTCTTCAGATATCTTGATGACAAAGAAACATACAAACAAACAAATTTACAGAGGCAAAAACATAATCTCCATCCAACTTCGTTGGCAGAAGTAATAATGTCACTACATGTGATGGATATCTTTAGAGACATACCAGACAGAATGCACGATTTTGTGTATCTAGCATCACGTTCAAATTGAAAAGTTATACTGCCTAAACGTAGACTTTTAAAATACATTTTTCAAATGATAAGGTTTTGCTGTGATTATTTCAAGAAGCAAAATATCCATACAATAACCCCACAGTACTAACAGAAGGTTAGATTCTCTCCCATTATTCAAAGCTCAACCATGAATTTGATATAATTATGATTAAACATAGTAGATAAACATCCAAACCTGTATAAGTTATGATTAGAATCCTTGAAAACCATTTAAGCTTTAAACTGCACCAACTTCACTTATCCCACAGATGACATTTCTTACCTTTCACATTAAATGCAAAAGTTACAGATGAAAGGAAATCAAGTGAAACATGGTCATCACAAGTGAATGGCTCACTTCTCTTTTGTAACATCTACAATCGTGGCCAAAGGTAATTGGGACAAATCCCCACTCCACTCGATCAATGTTGAAAGTCGCATTTTACTAAGTTTTTTGCAGAGCACACAACATTGGAAGAGGGGAGATGTGGGAAAATGCCATTTAAAATTGTTGAGCAGTTTTTTTCCAACACTTTTGGCCACGATTGTAGGCCTATGAAATTATCAGATACAAAAAGTGAGGGCAGCATCTCAGAATAATAAACTACCAACCAAATCCAGGTATTTACTTCATTAAAGTATTAGTTCAGTGGGCAAGCATGTCCATCTTGTATGAAGAGGACTTCAAAAGAAACAAAATGGTGAAATAAGCATTCAAAAATCTGTTTCCATTAAGGAGATATTCAAGTTTAAAGTTTGGTATCATTTCTGTAGAAATGACTGAAATCGAACTGGTTGTGATGTCATAAGATCAGATTTCTCAAAATCTTTCTGTATTTAAAAGAAAGTTTATTTAATTTGTTCACTATTTAAATTATTTTTCCTGAAACTTTCTTCAGATGGTATATTATAAATACCCTTTCCTATATTCAGTTTTACTACTTTTTTGACATAATCCATGGTTTTTAAGCCATAAAATTGCAGGACAAAATATGATAGAATACATAAAGACTTTGAGGAATCTGGGCTATGACATCACAACTAGTCTGATTTCAGACGTTTTTACACAAATGATACCAAAACTTTAAACTTAAATATCTCCTTAACGGATTTGTAATGCTTTCTTTACCATTTTGAAATCCTTTTTTCATATAAGATAAACATGCTTAAACACTGAACTAATCCTTTAATCACACTTTATACCATGTATAAGAAACTTCACATAGTCATTGAATATGGTATGTCAAAACCTTCTGTAGTAATTATTATCAAGTTTGTTTTTGTTCACAGACTAAATGTTAAGACATTGGTATCACGCACATCCATGAATAAATAACTTAAATATTACTAGATGGCCTCAGCATGTGACCAAATCAAGATACATAAATTTTACTACATGCGATGGATATCTGTATGGACATGTCAAACAGAAAGCACATTTTTGTATTTAGCATCAAATTGGGAATTGAAAAGCAATACTGTATATCATAAAACTCAACAAAATCTTTATATAGATACAGAAATTATAGAGATATGGCAAGCCATTTGTTTAAGTAGTTTTTCTAAGTACATTTTTCAGAAAATGAAGTTTTTTCTCTTATTTTAAGAAGTAAAATATCAATATAATAACCCCACAGTACTAGCTAAAGCTATACTCTTCCTTTACTTGAAGCTTAATTAACCATAATATCAAATATTTAACGTAGAAATGATTTAACATAGTAGATAAACGTAGTCTCATCCAAAGCTGTACAATAAGTTAGGATTAGTGAACAATGGAAGGTAATCCATTCAAGGTTAACTCTGCACATGCCAAAGAAGTTTCATAGATTTCACATCAACAGAAAAGATGCAGTTGGAAGTCATGTGGAACATGACCATCAAGTGGATGGCTCCCTTCTCTTTTGTAACGTCTAATGATTTATTATCATACTTACAAAAAATGAGGGCAGCATCTCTGAATATTAAACTGCCAACCTCAAGTAATTACTATAAGGCTACAATTTTGTTCAACGAAAAGACAAACGTTCAGAAGACTATAGTATCATGCTCAGCCATGAATAGACAACTTTGCCTGTGGCTAATACCTGTGGCCTGCAGGAACAAATGTTACTACATGCAATAAATATCTATACCAAACAGAATGCCCTTTTTGTGTATTTAGCATCAAGTTTGAATTAAAAAGCAATACTGTCTACTTTATAAAATGCAACAATTTTGTAGGATCAGGAAATTATAGAGATATGGCAAGCCATTTTAGTAGTATTCTAAAATACATTTTACAAAGGATGAAGCTTTTTTGACTATTTGAAGAGGTAAATTATCCATATAATAACCACAACACTAACAAAAGCTAATTAACTCCCATTATTCAAAGCTTTTATAAACTATCATCAAACATTTAATGTAGTCTCAATCAAAGCAAAACAATCATTTAGAATCAAAACCATGGAAGGAAAACCATTCGAGGTTAACTATGCACAACTGAAATTCAAGGACCCCATAAATTTCACATTAAATGCTATAGTTTATTTGTTTGATGAAGGCTTAACGGCACCATGACAACAAGGGCCAAATTGTGCCTAAGAGATTGAATTATTCCAGAGGTAGGAAAAAAAGATAATAGGAGAAGTCTGAGAGAAGGACAGGTGCTAACAGCCAGAAAGCTGAGACTGGAGGAAGTGCAGAGGTGGAAAAAAGGTAAAAGTAGTTAGGGGATGGGGGAGGACTTAATATGGTTGTAGAGGGAGATATTTTGGTGAATGAGATCACTTTATCCAGGGAGTTATTCTGAAAGAGCTTGGCTATGGAGTTGTGAAGGGTGAAGGAAGTTCTGGGGAGGTTGTACAGGGGCAGGCAAGGAGGACATGGTGGACGGTGAGGGGGCAATAGCAATTATTGCAGAGGGGTGGGGTAGCCAGTTAGGAGATGGGAGTGGGTGAGGTGGGTGTGGCCTATTTTAAGGAGAGTAATGTGGACGTCTATTTGGGAGAGATTGTGGATGATGGGTTTGGTTGGAATGGTGGGCTTGGTTGGAATAGTGGGCTCGATGTTGAGGTATTTGTTACCAATTTGGGAGCCCCATGAGGTTTGCCAGCGGAACAAGAGAAGCATTAAGCGGTTGAATGTCAAAATGGGTTCTAGGAAAAGAGGTAGGTTAATAGCAAGCTTAGCGGCTGAATCAGCTCTGTCATTGCCTGGGATGCCAACATGGCTTGGTTTCCAGAAGAAAAGGGTACTTTTCCTGCAAAGGGACAGAGTTTCGGAGGAGGTGGGACATGGGGTTATTCCACTTGAGGTTGAGCAAAGAAGGACAGACTTTGAGTATGAGAAGATGGCAAAGTGTCTGAGCGAGGAGTACTCAAAGTGTCTGAGCGAGGAGTACTCAAAGTGTCTGAGCGAGGAGTACTCAATGTGTCTGAGCGAGGAGTACTCAAAGTGTCTGAGCGAGGAGTACTCAAAGTGTCTGAGCGAGGAGTACTCAATGTGTCTGAGCGAGGAGTACTCAAAGTGTCTGAGCGAGGAGTACTCAAAGTGTCTGAGCGAGGAGTACTCAAAGTGTCTGAGCGAGGAGTACTCAATATAGTTAAGGGTGAGCAGGATGGCCTTGGCCTCAGCCGAGAAGATGGATGAGTAGTTGGGAAGCATGCTGCTGGGGTGATGTTTTGGATGACAGCACACTGCAGTCTTGTCGCCTCCATCAGAGCCATCATTGTAGATGGAGGTGTAGTTGGAGAGTTGTTTTTGATTTGGTTGTAAAGGTTGATGAAGAGATTGGGGTGGGTTTGGGCTTTGTAATGAGTGGAGAGATCCAGGTGGATGGAAGGGGGTGGACCAGCTCCAAGGAGGGAAAGTTGGCCAGGAGAAGGTGACAAGAGTGGCGCAGTTGATGTCGAGATGATGGAGGTTGGGTTTGATGCGTAAGGTGAAGGAAGAGGATAGGGTTAGACCCAGGAACTTCATGTGGTCAACTTTTGAGATGCAATTGCCTTTGAGGACGAGTTGGGGTGGAGGTTGTTGAAATGACAGAAGTGCATGCAGACTAGCTGTCTTATCTTTGGAGAATTTAAAACCATTATTTTTGCACCAGTCTTGCAGCCGGTTGAGGCACCAGTTGAGGCTATTAGTTGGAGCCTATTTTCAACAAGAGGAAAGCTTGTGGAGGGGTATAAGATGGTTGTGGAGGGGTATAAGATGGTTGTGGAGGGGTATAAGATGGATGTGGAGGGGTATAAGATGGAGGGTATAAGTGGAGGGTATAAGATGGTTGTGGAGGGTATAAGATGGTTGTGGAGGGTATAAGATGGTTGTGGAGGGGTATAAGATGGTTGTGGAGGGGTATAAGATGGTTGTGGAGGGGTATAAGATGGTTGTGGAGGGGTATAAGATGGTTGCGGAGGGTATAAGATGGTTGCGGAGGGGTATAAGATGGTTGTGGAGGGTATAAGATGGTTGTGGAGGGTATAAGAAGATGGTATAAGATGGTTGTGGAGGGGTATGAAGGTGTCCAGGTAGATGGTTGTGGAGGGTATAAGATGGGCACATCTGATGTTGGGCCAAGCGGAGGGGTATAAGATGGTATGGAGTGGTATAAGATCCACAGTGTTGTTAATGCTCAGTATAAGATGGTGAAGGTGTCCAGGAGAGTAGGGGAGAGGATGCTGCCTGTGGGGACCCTCTTCTTGGGGGTTGGGGTTGAAGAGGGCATGGCCAATGCAAACTTTGGAATTGTCTGGAGGCAAGGAAGTTTTGAATAAAGATGGGGAGGTGGCCTCCGAGGCTGAGATGGCAATGAGGCGTTCCTTTTTGCAAAGGATTCCTGGATGGTGGTGTCGAGCATGATTAAGTGGTCCAAGGTATTGCAGCATTTCTGGAAGCCGCTTTGGTGAAGGGGAGAAGATTCTGTTGGTCTCAAGGAACCAGTTAAGTCTCTGGTTGAAGATCCTTTCCATAATTTTGCAGAGACAGCAGGTGAGGGTGATAGCTGGAGAGGATAAGGCGGTAACTGAAGGGGTCTGTGCTGTATTTCCTCGGTTTGGGGACTGGGGTAATGATAGCTGCCCTCCAGATAGGGGAGTGTGAGGACCACATGTGGTTGAGGATGGTGAGTAGGACAGCAGTGACCTTGTTGGGGAGGTGTTTCAGGTACTGATAGGGGATGTTATCTAAGCCCTTAGGGGTGCAGCCAGCTTCATTGATGGCTTGCTTTAATTGAAATAAGGTGAGAGGGGTGTTGTAGCCCTCAATATTGTAGCTCTCGGCACAGTTGTCGGAGGAAAAAATAATTAAGGCAAGTCTTTGAAAAAATTGGTCATCACAAGTGGATGGCTCACTTTACTTTTGCAAGAAGATCTATTGAACTATCTTAGTAACAAGAAGTGAGGACAGTGTCAAATTTTGTTGTGAATAGATCAATTAACATAATCACAATTCCCTATGACCTTTACATAATCAAGCAAATAAAATGGAATAAATGTTACTTTATCTTCTCAAACCTACCACAATGAGTGTGTGCTTTTTGTATAGCACCCAGTTTGCATGGAAAGCAGAAAATTCAACAAATTTTGTATTGATAACAAAAATCCAGAAATATAAGAAGCAATTTTACCTTTTTTTGTTAAATATATTTTCAGATGTAACTTTGCTCAATTTTTTTTAAGGATTTAGATAATCAAATGTAATCCCTCCTCAGTATTAGCAATATCGTATTTATCTCCTGACATTACACTAATTTTTATTTAATATAACTCTTGTCAAACTTTTAGTTGTAAAAATGATTTAACACGCTAGACAAACGGTCTAAAGCTGTACAATTTTGTTTGTATTTTAACATATATTTGCAGGAGCAAAAATGCAGAGAAGAAAACTTAAAACAATTTTGTATGAATAAGTCATAAAGATCTGGCAAGTTATTTTACCTTCTTTAATAAGATATATATATATTTCATAAGTTTCACACTCTACTCTAATCATTTCAAAAACACAAACATTAAGATAACAATCCTACAATAATAACAAAACATAACTTTATTCTCACATTACAGTAAGCTTCATTTAGTTCTAATCAAACTTTTGCTCCATGCATTTAAAGCTGAACAATATGTTAAGATTAGAATATGACCTGTGCAATTAACTCTATATATGGACCCCCCACAGCTAAAATTACACAACTTATTATAAAGGTTGCATATCATTAAGGAAGAGATGTGTAACAGTCATCACAAGTAGATGGCTCTTTTCTCTTTTGTAAAATCTTCTGAACTAACTTTGTAACAAGAACAGTATTTAAAAATAATAATTGCTAATATCACCCAGACATTCATAAAATGACTACTAATAGACTCCTGTTGGTTGCTGCCTACCAGCTGATACCAGTCAGTGTATGTATTATCACTCGATTTCTTTTCAAAGGGAGGTTTTCTATCACATTAGGTAATGTTTGCACCGGGTCCAAAAATCAGACGGGATACCTGACCTGCATTATCAGTCGGGTATCCGGGTATCAGACGTGCCAACAACACCTTTTCAATATTTTTAGCGGAAGTAGTATATAATCTAAGAGTGTACCATGTAAAATCTTGTGATATTTCTTGTTTTTTCAATCGTATTTTTGTTTTTTTGTGAATACAGAAATAGAATACAAATGTTTCTTGTCTCTTTTATTTACCTGTCTTCATAAAATCCCGTAAAATATATTCACTTCCTCAAAATTTCACAAGGCGGGTCACTTGGTATTCTGGAATGATACTCGATTTCACCTCATTAATGCTACTCTTGGAACCGACTCAAATGATTCCATTATGTGCACACTCAGTAACACGTAACAGTTTCATTTGAACACAATTTGTAATTGGTTCATAATAGGTGTTGCATGTTTTTCAGCAAATAGCAGACACGCTTTCAAAATAGTTTGGTAATGTTCAACCGCAATATATTTTTTCTACAGCATAGTACATAGTACACTGCTTGTTGCGCTAGTTTTGATTTTCTTTTTTACAGCAAAGTTTAGAGAGTTTTTTTTGCGCTACTAGTACATGTAGTACACTAGCCACATCGCTTGTTCAACATCATTTCTGCAATCTGTGACAATATTTTGTGATGGTTTTATTGTATTGTAATTGGAATAGAAACATTAAACATTTACATTATAATTCTTGTATTCTGACTCACCAATAAATACAATAAAACTATAGTCATTTAAGAACAAATGGGACTCACTACTAAATACAATCATTATTTCCATAAATTCTCTGAAGAAAGAGGGGGATCCCTTCCCGCAGGACGTGTAAGGAATTGTAAATGAAGGCCCAAGCAGTACTAATATTATAAACTGCGACTCCCAGGGGCCACAGTTTCATTTGAACACAATTTGTAATTGGTTCATAATAGGTGTTGCATGTTTTTCAGCAAATAGCAGACACGCTTTCAAAATAGTTTGGTAATGTTCAACCGCAATATATTTTTTCTACAGCATAGTACATAGTACACTGCTTGTTGCGCGCTGGTTTTGATTTTCTTTTTTTACAGCAAAGTTTAGAGAGTTTAAGTTTTGCGCTACTAGTACATGTAGTACACTAGCCACATCGCTTGTTCAACATCATTTCTGCAATCTGTGACAATATTTTGTGATGGTTTTATTGTATTGTATTGGAATAGAAAGGAAACATACACATTATAATTCTTGTAACCTAAGATTTATTCTTATAACATACAATTCTGAAACAGAAACAGTCTGCAATTGGTAATATTATAAAAATCCATACCCGGGTTGTATTTTCGGAACCAGGTAACAACACCATCGGTCGCGTACCCAGATATTTCGGGTACTCATGTAAACACTAACATTTAGGTGGAAATTTCTGTAAACATCACTTTCATACAATTTTGCCACCTAATAATTTAAATAAATTTGAAAAAAATGAAGGAAACTTATGGTAAGATTATTGAAAATTTGGTTAAATTTTGATAAATTTATTGAAAATTTGTGACTTATAAAATAATTTTGGCAAATAAAAGATAATATCCAAAAATGGAAGAAAATTTTCCACAAATCCAAGAAAATGAAAAAAAATTGAAGGAAAGTTCCCAAAAATTTATGAAGAGTTCGAAAATTAAAAAGTTCCAAAAAATTAAAGACAAGTTACCAAAAATAAAAACAAACTTCCTAAAAACTGAAGGTTTGATTTTGCTAGAAACAAATTAAGTCATCTGCGCAATATTTATCCTCATAATTCCTTTTTTACATTATTCCCTAATATGTATAGCATATTGTATACTGTAATATCCTGCAACTTTTTACATACAGAATTTTGCCAGGGTGAAAGTTTCCCCCTAACCACCCCCTCCCCTCCCCCACCCCACTCCCCACTAAATCGCCACTGGTTACGATCAGCTATGCTTTTGCTCCCCATCCCACTCCCCACTAAATACGCCACTGGTTACGATCAGCTATGCTTTTGCCACGTTAAGTGATTGATTTATCCACATACATGTAGAATCTAGTCCCTTGTGCAGTGAAACCATGACATTCCCCTAGTCTCAGGTTCAAGTTAAGAGAAGACAATTACTGAAGTGAACATCAGCACACCACCTGGGATGAAAGACCACTCTACTTCCTGGTCAGTGTTAATGAGCCCCCTCCCCATTCCACCTGCCAATCAAGGTGACCTTTAAAGCACTAACATGTTAACAGCAATTTTGATAAAACAATACTATTTGACTAAAATACAAAAATATTCAAATTTGTACTCACCTAAATGTTTATCCAAATGAAGATGTCAAAATGAAAACCATAGAAAGAAAGAGAAGAAGAAAACATTTTGTTAATATTTTCAAAGAACCACGTTCATCGAAACGCGTAAATTAACATTAGCACACAATATACCGATGAATTAATGCACGATTTTAATGTTTTTGTTTCTTACATTATCATCAGTAGCGTAAATGTTGTATTCTGTTGCTGAGGATGTGTTGAAGTTATACTTTTTTTAATTCTTTGTGTACTTGGCAGAATAATTCTGTCAAAATATCGGGACTGTCAGGCTATAGGCATACTGCGCAGCAGCAACGCTCATGCTATCATATCACTGTGTACATACGTATTGTGTAATGTGTGTATGGGATGTGTTGAAGATATTATTGTTCCTTTGTGCACATGGCAGAATAATTATTTCGATACAGCCGGAGCACTAGTCAACATCAGTGTACTGTGTTTCAAGCCTCAGCGTTTCTTTTACTGGCCTCACACAGTCAACTACGACCCATACATAGACTATGGAAATTTAACTTACCATGATTTAACGTTAGCCGCAACAATTTTTGTGCGCTGTTTTGTTAACTTCTTTTTATAGTATTTCTAAACCTTGAATTCTGTTCAAACAAATATAGGCCCTAAGTTATGTTTTTAAAACTTTCTAGGCGTATGTCTTTTATTGAAGTCATCAAATTTCCAGTGACAACTTTTTTTTACAAAGGGGGAAAATTTTGGGCGAAATGTACCTAATTATTTTTCAGGGCAAGTGCACTGTACACAAAGTCAACAACATAGTGGGCAAATGTAAAATTCCAGAGGATAAAAGTGGAGCCCGGGCCCTAGGATGTGTTGATTATCGGAACACTGGGCTGCCAGTTGGTAGTAATTAGCTCCCTGCATATATACCCACAAAATTGATGATATGCAGCAATCAAACAATGTCAGCTGCAGCATACAGGAACATGTTAAAGTGAAAAAATTACAACCAAACGATGGTAAATCTAGCTGTAGGCATACTGCACAACAGCAACGCTCATGTTATGCTATCATGTTTCTTGTGTATGGTGGGTCAAACCGCATTTTGCGAAAACAATCACACATAACGAAAACGTCTGTTTATCATCAAATATAATTGTGTGATGTTACAGCCAAGCTGCGCGAACGAATATGATTAGCATAAATATTAGTCGATTTCTAGAAATCCCGGAACTGTTCATGCATACCTCACAAGTTCTGCACACATTAGAAATTCTTCAAAATTTGAATAGCCATAATTTGACATATTTTGCTAGCTTTTGTCAGAATTTAATTAAGATTTTAAAGCAGTTTTGGATGAATATAAAATCTCTGCCTGTCCATAGACTTTAGGTTTAGTTCCAAATGTGGTGTCTACATGCTCATAAGCTGCATATGCTCATAAGCTGCATATGCTCATAAGCTGCATATGCTCATAAGCTGCACATGCTCATAAGCTGCACATGCTCATAAGCTGCATATGCTCATAAGCTGCACATGCTCATAAGCTGCACATGCTCATAAGCTGCACATGCTCATAAGCTGCGGATGCTCATAAGCTGCACATGCTCATAAGCTGCACATGCTCATAAGCTGCACATGCTCATAAGCTGCACATGCTCATAAGCTGCATATGCTCATAAGCTGCGGATGCTCATAAGCTGCACATGCTCATAAGCTGCGCATGCTCCTAAGCTGCGCATGCTCATAAGCTGCGCATGCTCATAAGCTGCGCATGCTCACGCTCGCATGCTCATAAGCGCGCATGCTCATAAGCTGCATGCTCATAAGCTGCTCATGCTCATAAGCTGCGCATGCTCATAAGCTGCGCATGCTCATAAGCTGCGCATGCTCCTAAGCTGCGCATGCTCCTAAGCTGCGCATGCTCCTAAGCTGCGCATGCTCATAAGCTGCGCATGCTCATAAGCTGTGCATGCTCCTAAGCTGCGCATGCTCCTAAGCTGCACATGCTCATAAGCTGCACATGCTCATAAGCTGCACATGCTCCTAAGCTGCACATGCTCCTAAGCTGCACATGCTCCTAAGCTGCACATGCTCCTAAGCTGCACATGCTCCTAAGCTGCACATGCTCCTAAGCTGCACATGCTCCTAAGCTGCACATGCTCCTAAGCTGCACCATGCTCCTAGGCTGCACCATGCTCCTAGGCTGCACCATGCTCCTAGGCTGCATATGCTCCTAGGCTGCATATGCTCATAAGCTGCATATGCTCATAAGCTGTGCATGCTCATAAGCTGCATATGCTCATAAGCTGCGCATGCTCATAAGCTGCACATGCTCATAAGCTGCGCATGCTCATAAGCTGCACATGCTCCTAAGCTGCACATGCTCCTAAGCTGCACATGCTCCTAAGCTGCACATGCTCCTAAGCTGCACATGCTCCTAAGCTGCACATGCTCCTAAGCTGCACATGCTCCTAAGCTGCACATGCTCCTAAGCTGCACCATGCTCCTAAGCTGCACATGCTCCTAGGCTGCATATGCTCATAAGCTGCATATGCTCATAAGCTGCATATGCTCATAAGCTGCATATGCTCATAAGCTGCATATGCTCATAAGCTGCATATGCTCATAAGCTGCATATGCTCATAAACTGCATATGCTCATAAGCTGCATATGCTCATAAACTGCATATACCAGGGTATTCCAAATTAAACTTAACTGTTTGAAGTCGACCTTGCCATGGACTCTGACGTTATATACACATAAAACAATAAGAAATTAGTGAACAATAATTGAACCAGGTCAAATCTTACAGAAACGTAAAATCTTACAGAAACATAAAATCATGGTAAATACTTAAATAACTAAAATAGTTTAAAGATTTTTAAAATACAAATGTACATGACAATGTAACTGATATATACTTCACGTGAGTATCAAGAAATTAATATACAAAATTGTAAATCTTTTTTTATTTTAGAGGGCCCTCATTCCCATGCTTAAGCATATATTACAGGTGTGATTTCAACATAAGGACATTCAGTCCTAATTTTTGATTGGTTCAAATTTCATCCAATTGCTATACGCACCTCTTGTACTATATCAATAATACAGCAACCTTCACTTGGAATGTTGATGTGGCCAAGTGGATAAGGCGATGGGCTTCAGGCAATTTGCTTTTGTGCCAAACGTAACATCAAGTTTGAATCTTGCTTTAAGGCAACATTTTTTCTTCCTCTTCTCATTTGAATTAAAACATGGAGATATTAACAGAGTTAACTTCAATTAATAGCTCCAGGATTAGCTCAACGAAGTTTGTACAGCTCTGTTTAAACTCTGTTAAACTATCTTTTGAGACAACAGCGCCTCTGTAACATACATTAACAATTTTGGCAAGTTTGAGCATTATACTTCTTATTAATTTCAAAGACCATTTTACCTTAAATGTGATGCTTTCTGGACAACAGTTTCAAATTGACAGGTTTCACAAGATGTTAGGTAATGTATTAAATGCATCATCTAAATATCTGGAGACTTTGAAACAAAGTAAAAAATAAGTAATTGTGCATGGAATCGTCCAGGAAGTATTTTACAGCTCCCTGGTTTACCTACCATACAAAGTGTAAATTCCCATTTTGCAGGGAAGAAGCTTTGCACACATCACACGTAAAACAAACAAGACTTGATAACATGCGTTAGCATGAGCTGGTGATGAAAACACGCGCTGGGCATGTAAAACAACACGTGCTGGGCATATAAACACGCGCTGGTTAAAATAAACTATCCAGATGAATTAATTTGGGTGAGCATGCGAAGCATTATGCGAACCTATGTTATGGTGATTTCGTCCGGCCGGCCTTCGACAGTTTTTCCTTAGAATTCCTCAAAATGTTAAAAAAAAATTGAGAATTCTTTAAAAAATGTTTAAAGTTTCTGCAGAGTTCCTTAGAAAAAGTTAAGTTTCTTTAGATATCCTTATGGAAGGTTATAATTTTCTTACAAAATGTTAAAAGTTTTTCAGAGACACTTAAGACATATTGAAGATAGCTTTCTTTAAAAAGTCTAGAAAACATTTGATATTTCTTAAGAAGATAACTGTAAAATGACCATATAATTTTCCAATTTTCTTCAGAGATCCTCAAGCATCTCTCTTATAGCACTGGAGATTAAAAATCCTTCAAATTCTTCAGAATATTTGGCTTGTGGGTAGGAGAGAGATGCCTTGTGGGACATAGGGAGAGATGCCTTGTGGGACATAGGGAGAGATGCCTTGTGGGACAACATAGGGAGAGGTTGTATTAGGCATGATAATTAAACTCCACCTTTTATTATTGTGGTCATTTGCTTAAAGCTTGTGGGATCTCATAGGGAGAGATCTTATTGCTACAGTATGCCTGGGACATAAATGCCTTGTGGGACATTGCTTGTGGGACATAGGGAGAGAGTATATGAACTTACCAGACTTTTATTTAGTATGCTCAGTCAGGGAGTGTGACAGGATGTGACTGCATATGGACATAGGGAGGGATGCCTTGTGGGACATTGATGGGGGCCATTGATGGGGGCCATGTGGGACATGGATGGGGGCCATATGATATAATATATATCATGTGGATGCACCAAGGGCTATACCATGCATAAATATTTGGCTCCACCTTTTTTTCTTATTCAACAAGTCATTTGCATATAAGTTATAAGGGATGCCATGTGGGACATGGGGTGGGATGCCATGTGGGACATGGGGTGGGATGCCATGTGGGACATGGTGGGATGCCATGTGGGACATGGGGTGGGATGCCATGGGACATGGGGTGGGATGCCATGTGGGACATGGGGTGGGATGCCATGTGGGACATGGGGTGGGATGCCATGTGGGACATGGAGTGGGATGCCATGTGGGACATTGGGTGGGATGCCATGTGGGACATGGGGTGGGATGCCATGTAAGACATGGGGTGGAATGCCATGTAGGACATGGGGTGAGATGCCATGTGGGACATGGATTGGGATGCCATGTGGGACATTGGGTGGGATGCCATGTGGGAATTGAGTGGGATGTTATGTAGGATATATGGTGGAATGACATGCGGGACACAAGGTGGAATGCATGGGGGACATGGGATGGTATGGGATGTCATTTGGGACAGGGAGATGGGATGCCATGTGGGACATGGGGTGGGATGCCATGTGAGATATGGGGTGAGATGCCATGTGGGACATAGGGTGGGATGCCATGAGTAACACAGAGTGTGACATGGGTTGGGATACCATTTGTGACATAGGGTAGACGGCTATGTGGGACATAGGGTGGGAGGCTACAGGGACATGGGACATAAAGCCATGTGGAACATGGGATGTGATGCCATGTAGGACATCAAATAGGATGTCGTTGGGACATTGGGAGGGATACCATATGGAACATATGGTGGGATCAATGTGCGACATAAGGTAAGATGTCATGTAGGACATGAGTTGGGAAGCCACTGATGCTAGACATATGGTGGGATGCCATGGGGGACATAGGGAGAGATGCCATGTGGAACACAAGGAGGGATGCCATGTGGAACACAAGGAGGGATGCCATGTGGACATAGGGCAAGATGTCATGTAGTACATATGGTTGGATTAATGTGGGACATACATGTAGGATGGAATCCATGTGGGACATAGGATGGGATACCATGTGGGTCATAGGGTGGGATGCTATGTAGGACATATGGTGGCATGCCATGTGGGACATGGGATGGGATGTCATGTGGGACATGGAGTGGGATTGCCATGTGGGACTTAGTGTGATACCATTTTTATAATTGACCGGTTCATATGATATGGGTGTCAATTTGCATGTGCATGCGAACCATTTAATATAAAATGTTATTTTAAAGAAAAAAATTACCCTATTAGTTAGTGTAATCAACGGCACAGCAAGATTCTGGCATACCACTTACAAAAGTAATCTTATAAAACAAGATGCAAACATATGTAAGTGTACAGCAGACGGCAGTCTGCCCAACAAAATGACGATGTAAACAAAGTCATGTGACCTCATGACGACAGCTGAAACATCCCTATGAGGAAAATTAAGACTACAGTAAATAAAACACATATAGTAGTTCTGAACTTATTACACTGCAGTATTCGTAAAAGCCTCATTGAAATCCCACTTGTTTCTGCAATCTTTACTCATGCAGTGTGCTATAAATCATATTGCATGTGAGGGGGTGTCAATAACAATTCAATTAAATACCAATTACTTAATAGATGTGGAGTTTCCAAATGTTCGTATTGAGATTTGTACATGCATAGAAAATCAATTATACGTGGTCAGGAATTGATCAATCGATGGAAAAAGAAACATTGGGGAATCCAAGATAAGTTCACAAATTTTTAGGATTATTGCCCCAAAACCAGGGTGCCACGGGCATTAGTATAAAGTATCGATAAATCACCCCCCCCCCCTTCCCTCTCCCACCACCACCACCATCATCATCATCAATCGCCTGCAGCGCAGGAGACCACAAATTTCTTCTAATTACCACAATCCTAGCTGTGTAAGCTAGGATGCCAACCACTATGCTGAGGTGTGTCAGCCATTACTATGCACAATTAAACAGCGTGATTTGGTAGTATGCAAGCAGTCAATGAATATTCATTAACTCATATCTACACAACAACATATGACAAAAAAAGATAGAAACATAATAACAAACAGCAAATTTAATATGAGAGGCAAAACCACAGGGGTAAAAAACTACTAAAAAAGTAACTTGCCAATCATTTATACAAAGTGTGGTGACTACCACAGTATATTATGATATTTCTACTCATTTCTTTTATATGAAGGGTTAATCAGCATATGATTTAAGAAATGGAGGATGTACATCTATTATCACTAAAGTATCAGACAAATCACATGGTAAACTGTATTTTGAAATCTTAGCCAGATATATATATATATACATACATGTGTATATATATATATATATATATATATGTATATATATATATATATATATATATATATATATATATATAGATATATATATATATATATATATGTATATATATATATATATATATATATATATATATATATATATAGAGAGAGAGAGAGAGAGAGAGAGAGAGAGAGAGAGATAATATAGATAGATACATATAGATATAGATATATATAGATAGATAGATATATAGATAATGCATAGATATAGATATATAGATAATATATATATATATATATATATAGATATATATATATATAGATAGATATATAGATAGATATTAAATATAGATAGATATATAGATATATATATATATATATATATATATATATATATATATATATATATATATATATATATATATATATAGATATATATATATATAGATGATAGATATATATATATATATATATATATATATAGATATATAGATATATATATATATAGATATATATATATATAGATATATATATATATATATATATATATATATATATATATATACATATAAATATATATAGATATATAGAGATAGAGACATATATAGATATATAGATATATATATATAGATATAGATATAGATATAGATATATATATATAAAGAAATTGGTATTTGAAATTGCACATTACCATTCATTAACACTTGTAAAAATCAGCTTCAATTAGTGATTACTTGGCCAAAAGGATATAAACACCTACTGTAGGGAGAGTTTACTCTAAAATGACACAATGAGTTTACTTTCTAGCATAAAGGGCCTATAGACAACATATAACAGACCTATATAATTTATATCAGTGTTATCTGATGAATCTTCAATTTGATTGCACCTTGATAGGAATGCGGAGTATTAAGCGTTAAATTTGTTCTATCATAACATCAACTGTCATCCTGATGAATCTTCATTTGATTGCTTGATAGGGAATGCAAGGGTTAAAGTACATCAACTGTCACCATCACCTCTCGTCCTACAGCTGAGCAGCGCTCAGACGATAACATGACCAGTGCAATGTAAGGTGTTTGTTTGTCATTGGTTCATTTGTATGTTGCCACCTGCCTCCAGTCTCCAATAAATCAAGATGCTTACCACCATGCCGTCTTCATAGTTGACTTTTGTTTCACCATGTTTCTGGTTTTGTTTGCCAGGTATGAGCTGAGACGATACCTGAAAAATGAAAAAATGTCAGACACCTTATCGAACAGCAGCTCTAAGTTACATATTTTGATATTTGAAGTCGAGGGTGCTTTCAATATACAAGGGACGAGTCTGTGAAAAGCTGCACTCTACCACATGGGTGAAAAGGGCAAGAAATGCTCTTCAAGATATCTTAAAATAAATCTTCCCATCATCAAACAAAACTAACCAGACATCATAAATGATACAAATTCCCTTGCTGCTAATAATAAGCTTTACACCTTCTGTCACAACTGCTATCATCCCATCCTACATCCCTCCCTACAGGAAATCATACATGCAATCCAGACACCATTCCACCACATGCCTCATATTTTATCTTATCTTATCTCACCTTGTCCTACAGGCCATTCTATCCTATCCCACATGCTATCCCACCCTGTCCCATATGCCATTCCACCTGAAATCCAGATGACATTCCATTACATGCCATCCTGTCCAACAAGCCATACTACCTGTTCCCGAAGCCTAATTTCCACCTTCTCCCACATGCCATCCCAGCCTGTCATAAAAACCCCGACATCACCTTCATTTACATGCCATTGCACCCTGTCCCACATGCAATTCCCACCCTGTCCTACATGCCACCCTGTGCCACCCTGTCCCGTGCCACCCTGTCCACCCTGTCCCGTGCCACCCTGTCCCGCGTGCCACCCTGTCCCAGCGTGCCACCCTGTCCCAGCGTGCCACCCTGTCCCGCGTGCCACCCTGTCCCAGCGTGCCACCCTGTCCCACGTGCCACCCTGTCCAGCGTGCCACCCTGTCCCAGCGTGCCACCCTGTCCCGCGTGCCACCCTGTCCCGCGTGCCACCCTGTCCCGCGTGCCACCCTGTCCCGCGTGCCACCCTGTCCCGCGTGCCACCCTGTCCCGCGTGCCACCCTGTCCCGCGTGCCACCCTGTCCAGCGTGCCACCCTGTCCAGCGTGCCACCCTGTCCCCGCGTGCCACCCTGTCCCAGCGTGCCACCCTGTCCAGCGTGCCACCCTGTCCGCGTGCCACCCTGTCCCGCGTGCCACCCTGTCCGCGTGCCACCCTGTCCCGCGTGCCACCCTGTCCCGCGTGCCACCCTGTCCCGCGTGCCACCCTGTCCCGCGTGCCACCCGTGCCACCCTGTCCCGCGTGCCACCCTGTCCCGCGTGCCACCCTGTCGCGTGCCACCCTGTCCCCGCGTGCCACCCTGTCCCCCACCCTGTGCCACCCGTCCCACCCTGTCCCGCGTGCCACCCTGTCCGCGTGCCACCCTGTCCCGCGTGCCACCCTGTCCCGCGTGCCACCCTGTCCCCGTGCCACCCTGTCCCGCGTGCCACCCTGTGCGTGCCACCCTGTCCCGTGCCACCCTGTCCCGCGTGCCCACCCTGTCCCGCGTGCCACCCTGTCCCGCGTGCCACCCTGTCCCGCGTGCCACCCTGTCCCAGCGTGCCACCCTGTCCCACGTGCCACCCTGTCCCGCGTGCCACCCTGTCCCAGCGTGCCACCCTGTCCCGCGTGCCACCCTGTCCAGCGTGCCACCCTGTCCCGCGTGCCACCCTGTCCCGTGCCACCCTGTCCCCCGTGCCACCCTGTCCCGCGTGCCACCCTGTCCCACGTGCCACCCTGTCCCCGTGCCACCCTGTCCCGCGTGCCACCCTGTCCCCAGCGTGCCACCCTGTCCCGCGTGCCACCACCCTGTCCCCGTGCCACCCTGTCCCCGCGTGCCACCCTGTCCCCCGTGCCACCCCGTCCACCCTGTCCGCGTGCCACCCTGTCCCAGCGTGCCACCCTGTCCGCGTGCCACCCTGTCCAGCGTGCCACCCTGTCCAGCGTGCCACCCTGTCCCAGCGTGCCACCCTGTCCCGCGTGCCACCCTGTCCAGCGTGCCACCCTGTCCCGCGTGCCACCCTGTCCCCGCGTGCCACCCTGTCCCAGCGTGCCACCCTGTCCGTGCCACCCCTGTCCCGCGTGCCACCCTGTCCCAGCGTGCCACCCTGTCCCGCGTGCCACCCTGTCCCGCGTGCCACCCTGTCCCGCGTGCCACCCTGTCCCCGCGTGCCACCCTGTCCCCGCGTGCCACCCTGTCCCAGCGTGCCACCCTGTCCCGCGTGCCACCCTGTCCCGCGTGCCACCCTGTCCCCGTGCCACCCTGTCCCAGCGTGCCACCCCTGTCCCTGTCCCGCGTGCCACCCTGTCCCGCGTGCCACCCTGTCCACGTGCCACCCTGTCCCAGCGTGCCACCCTGTCCCCTGTGCCACCCTGTCCCATGCCACGTGCCACCCTGTCCCACGTGCCACCCTGTCCCACATGCCACCCTGTCCCACATGCCACCCTGTCCCACATGCCACCCTGTCCCACATGCCACCCTGTCCCACATGCCACCCTGTCCCACATGTCGTCCCAAACTGTCCCACATTTCATCCTATCCTGCCCCCCATGCCATCTCACCTTCATCCCACTTCCTACATCTACCAATCATTCATTCTACCATCTTCCACCCTACATTCTTTCTTCATAATTTTCATCCCCTTACTTATATCAATCCAACATGCACCATCCATCTACCTTCCCCTTCACCTACCATCCTCCATTCATCTATCATCATCCATTCACCTACCATCCTCTATTCCCCAACATGTCCCATTCACCCACCATCCCCATTCATCTACCTTCCCCTTCACCTGCCATCCTCCATTCATCTACCATCATTCATTCACCTACCATCCTCTATTCCCCAACATGTCCCATTCACCCATCATCATCCATTCACCTACTACCCAAGCCCACATTTTGCCATCAACTCATCTACCAAATATACTCTTAACAAACTCATCATTCCAACCTTCACTAACCTCCACTCACCCCATTGCACCACAGCTCCCCAACCCTCCCAATAAAACAAACATGCTCAACTTTCTCCCATTAAAAACCAGATATGGCTGATCTATCCACCAAATTAGAATGAAAATTCATGGCAGATTAATTTAGAGATTATCATAAGTCTATTATGTTTCCACTCTGGTCAAGGGAAGACTTGTTTTTCTGCTTTTCTATTTACTTGTCAGTTTTTTTTTTTTTTTCATGCCAGATCTCTCCTTTTATTTTCATGCCAGAACAAATCCTTTAATTACTATTCAAGTCTGGAATGCATTTGTTCTAAGCTCTTTCAATGCAAGTCTCCTTTATATAAATTTCTTTTCATAAAATAGTTGGAATTCCATTCCTTGGGCAAATATCTTTTGTTTTCTGGTAGTTGCACAATGCATGAGGCCAGAGGGGATACTTATGCAATCAAAAACTAGGCAAAATTAATTCTGCTACTATATTAACAAAACGATGTACATCAAACTAAATTGATATTAAATTAATAAAACAACTGTGATTTACTTTCAGTTTTTTTTTAGAATAAATGAAGTATCCTCATCTAAATAGATGTTCTGCTACAATATACAGCAAGCTTCATACTGTAGGTGTAAGATGCAATTTTTTCTGTTAGGCTGAAAATTTTAGACTGTGCTGCAATTGAGTTATTTGTTTGTTGTTCTTTTACTCACATGCTAGGGAAAAGACACGTAAGTCACTTTGACTTATTATGGACCCAAGGAATTTTGCCAGGATGGAAAGTAGATGAACACCGGGTTAACACCCTTCTCTTTCAAGAAGCATTCAGAGGACCAGGCAGGGGGTGAAACTCCTACCATCAGCATCGATCGCTTTACGTCCCCTCCGAAGGACATTGAGCGCCACCCAACCACTTGCCGCTTTTCTTAAAGGTGGGGGAGAAGGTGTATGCAGAAGACAAACCTCTGCGCTCATGTCAACATATATCGTTCTGCATATCCGTGGAAAAATCGCTGCTCAAATCGCCATTGGACTTCAATCGGGGACCCCAGCTAATTGAGCTACCTGCCTCCCTTTATCCTTGTTTTAAGGGAATTTTAACAACAAAAATAAGAAAATTGTCTGCTAATTAGTAGATAAGAATTGTAGGTTGTATGCTTATGAAATGCATAAATTACACAATCTTAAGATGTTCATGGATGGACTGGCGGGAATGATAATTGTTCATTACAAAATGTGGTAGATAATACAAATCTAGACAATAAATAGTGTCTAAAATATCTTAAAAACCTGGCAGTGTATAATAAATTGTTGTTGTTCAATTATGTGTAAAAAAACTTTCTAAATAGCTCTAATTAATATAATTGATTTACAATCCAGTTTTGATGATTACATTATACATGATTATACACTCTTTTCCATGATTGTAAACCCTTTTACATGATTTTAAATCCTTTTTCATGATTGCAACCCCTTTTCTGTGATTGTAAACCCTTTTTCATGATTGTTAAAACCTTTTTCCATGATTGTAACCTTTCCATTATTTTAAACCCTTTTCTATTATTTTAAACCCTTTTTCATGATTGTAACCCCTTTTCCATAATTGTTACCCATTGTTTCATTATTTTACACAGTTTTCCATGATTATAAACTCTTTTCCATGATTATAAACTCCTTTTCATGATTATACACCCTTCATAAAATATAAATCCAGATATCTTCACGTTTTAACTGGTGATGTGATTTGGGGGAAATATGAAATACATATTTAGTGCAACTTTCCATTTAAAATCAAATTCCAAAGAAAAGCTCAACTATAAGTTTCCAGCGAGCTTTAATCGGATGAAAGTCATATTCCTTATTCAATACATGATAAGTGATTTTCTAAGAAGCTGTTTAAGTTTAGTTCAAACCCTGATACTCAATTTACTTTCTCGACAATTAACGTGTCTGGAAAACCATTAACATGGAAAAGGTTCCATGATTGTAACCCCTTTTCTATAATTGTAAGCCCTTTCCATGAACCTTTTCCATGATTGTAATCCTTTCCATGATTTTAAATCCTTTTCCATGATTTTAAACAATAATTGTAACCCCTTTTCCATGATTTGAATCTCTTTTCCATGACTGTAAACCATTTTCCATGATTATAAACTTTTCCTTGGATTTTAAAACCTTTTCCATGATTATCAATCAATCCCTTTCCATGATTGTGACCCATTTTCCATAATTTTAAACCCTTTTTTATGATTTTCAACCCTTTTTCATAATTTTAAGCCATTTTCCATAATTTTAAACTCTTTTCCATAATTTTAATTAAAGCCTTTTCCATAATTTTAAACCCTTTTCCATGATCATAAACCCCTTTCCATAATTATAAACCCCTTTCCATGATTATAAAACCCCTTTCTATGATTATAAACTCTTTTCCATGATTATAAACTCCTTTCCATGATTATACACCCTTCATAAAATATGAATCCAGAGATCTTCAAGTTTTAACTGGTGATGTGATTTTGGGGAACTATGAAAAACATATTCAGTGCAACTTCCCTTTTAAAATCAAATTCCAAAGAATGCTTAACTATAAGTTTCCAGCCAGTTTTAATCAGATTACATGACAAGTGATTTTCAAACAAGCTGGTTAGTAAGTTAAGTTCTACCCCTGATACTGAATTAACTTGCCTTGACAATTAATGAGTGTCAGAAAACCAATCAACAGTTGTGTGTGATATAGATAGCAGGGTATGTCACGTTTGTTATAATTTTACCCTGGAGTTGACTGCTTAATTTCATGTAATTGCTTTTTAATGGAAAGCAGGCAGGCATCTGTTAGTCTGGAAAGTAATCTTATATTCAAGGAACATCGTTAAGGGTTCAAGGTGATGTGATGCCACACAAGAAGCTCTACAAATATTTAACATGGAGAAGACACGAATTCATTCCACATTGTGAGCCAAAAGATAAATATCAATAAGGGAGCATAGGAACATCATCTCAAACATTCATGACCCACTTCACAATGTATGTTCCATTTTTATGAATATCAAATACCATGTCAATAGCAAAAACAGAGTTCAAAACTAAATCTTCAATTTGCCCCTTGGAAGAGAAAATATGACATACAGATAAAAATTTAATTTTAATCTGAGCTAAACTTGTAGAGAATTGTAGATGAAAATAACAAAATATTTTGAATTTCTTGAAAGTGATTTCCTAGTTATAGTGGCTGATTGAGGGACTATTGTCAAAATGTTTTTATTTAATGAGAAAACTTAAATACATCAAGTATTTTATCATCTTTATCCAATGCTAGTCTGATTCGTAACCCTGATCAGGAGAACTGTTTTGTTCTCCCTCTCCCAGTCGGGAGATCCTTAGAGGAAGTATCCCACAATGCATCTATCCAAATTCAAAGTTTGTATAAACAGTCTGAGCAATTCCTCAAAATCGGCAAACTTTATATTCGCCGATTTTGAAGAAGTCGTATTTAAATCAACCATCCACAATGCAATGTTACCCATAAGTCCTCACTCTTTCCCATATACTTGTAACACAAACTCCTACTTCAGTGCATTTGGAAACGTCAAATACTGCACAGAAAAAGTTGGAAGTTGAATATTCAGGAAGATAATTTTCACATGCACAAAAACGCCCGTGAGTGTGATTGGCATGACCGTTTTTACATTAAACCAATAAAAAGATCTGAACTGCGCAGTGACCTTTAGTGCTAGATGTGAAATGGTCACTTCACTGACAGTCGCCCCCGAACCATTCTATATGAACTAGAAAAGCGTAAATCTACATTGGCACACACAATATACCAGTGAATTAATTCTCTATTTCAATGTTTTTGTTTCTCACATTATGATCAATAGCGTAAATTTTGTATTTTGTTGCTGAGGATGTGTTGAAGATATTTTTTGGGAATTCATTTTGTACATGGCAAAATAATTCTGTCGAAACACCAGGACTGTCAGGCTGTAGAGATACTGCGCAGCAGCAACATTCATGCAATCATATCACTCTGTGCGCACGAATTGTGCAATGCATACCCTTACAGTTAAGTCATAGTTTGCACGGTGAATTAATGCTTGATTTTCAATGTTTTTGTTTCTTATATTATCATCAATAGCATAACATTTGTATTCCCATTGCAGGGGATATGTTACAGATGGTTTTCTTTTTTAATCCTCATGTGCACATGGCTGAAAAATTCTGTCGATCCAGCCAGAACACCGGGCTGTGTATTTTTGACAGCCTTACCATGTTATTCAAAAATAATTTCCAAACAAAACTTTCAAATATTTTTTCTTAAGAAAAATCTTGTTAAAACACAACTGCCTAACGGTAAACACATGATACTAAGTCACCACTTTTCTTCAAATTTCTCAAAAAGCGCACAGTCAATTTTAAAAGCGCATGGTGAAAAGATTATTCATATGCCATTACTTTAAATCGTAAAGAAAAATTTGAACCCTTCCCAGTGGTTGAGTTCCCTGCGCTCGAAATGTGTCCGATTTTTATCTTATTCCTATACAAACTTTGAATTTGGATAGATGCATTGTGCAGGGTTCTAGCTATGGTGGGCGGCTCCGGGCGGTGCCAGGCGAGCCCTTCCAGGACTCGAAATTCCTGCCCGGCACTCAACTCTGAGATTCACTCTTCTGCCTGGTACTCGAAAGTTCAATTCATTTAATTAATTAGCGTGTTTAAACAGTTCTCCTTTTACCCTTGCCCTATTTATGTCATCCGCTGATTTACACACATAACATAACATACATTACGCACAATAAATTCCAACCAAAGCAACTGAAGTATATAGGAATTTAACACAAATGAAGGTTCATTTTATCATAAAATCACCCGTACACTTCATTTGCATGAACATACTCACAGGCACACAGTTTAGGTTCATGTTTTATTCCTTGTGAATCACTGCTGGCAGCTTGCCAAGTCAGTCACTTACTATACAAAAAAAACTTTAGAATAAGCAATACTGGGATAAAAATAAAAGCAGTAAAAAGTTTGGGCAAGAAGTATAACAATGGGAATTAAGATGAATTGAAAGAAGAGTTTCCAGCATATGTTTGTACTTTTTGTGTGTGTGGGTGTGTGTGGGAAAGGGGGGTGAGGGGGGCTTTGACAGTTGAATATCTATTGTAATTTCTAGTCTCATTGTACATCAAATATTTCATAAATCATTCTAGCATTCCGATAAATTAAATTTAAAAAAAAAAATTGTCAATAGAAGTGGACTAAATTTGAACAGTTCTTCATGGGAGGGGGATCTAGGAGGTCATCCTAGGCATGCCACTGATTGTCAGTGGAGCCCAGCACTCAAACTTGTCTAGCTAGAACCCTGGCATTGTGGGATACTTCTGTAATGGATCCCCGTTTGGGAGAACAAGACCGTTCTCCTGAACGGGGTGCGCCCCTCGGACTAAATGTTGGCCCATGACATTCTCTGACATTAGACAACCCTGAAAACCAAGTCAAACAAAATGCTAATGTTACAAAATATTTGATGGAATAGAGGATTGAGGCAAAATACAGAACATTTTAGATTGTAGGCAGGCAACACTAATGAAAATTGATGTGCTACTTTTGGATGGTATTTGGTCTGGAAAAGTTTTCTTTAGACTTGCATGTCCACTGCTCTGCCTCTCTCATATGTAATTTCTTGTATGCTATAATGGTTCTATTTTTGTTATAGCCAAAATTCCCCCTTGTCCCAACTCTTTGTCATTGTTTCTAATGGGCATATTATCAGCTGAGCAACTATTCCATCATTTCAATCTGAACCACACTTTTTGTTGTTTTGTACACTTGTTTTCCCCCATAGTCACATGTATCAGAGTGTACCAAAGTAATAATTAATTGGTTTTGCTCCTTACAAACATATAACACTTAGTGTGTACAGCAATTTTCTAGCATTCTTCAATGTTGTCCCAAATAAGCCTGACATCAGGTGACCTATACTGAATGGACACTGATCACTCGACACACTACTAGGAATCCTGCTACAAATAATGATCCTTCAAAACAATTTACAGATTTCTTAGATGCTTTCTTTCAGCAGAGACAAAGACGTAAAACTTTTACAATCCTGCGGGTCAATCCTGCGGGTCAATCCTGCGGGTCAATCGTGCAGGTCAATCGTGCAGGTCAATCGTGCAGGTCAATCGTGCAGGTCAATCCTGCAGGTCAATCCTGCAGGTCAATCCTGCAGGTCAATCCTGCAGGTCAATCCTGCAGGTCAATCCTGCAGGTCAATCCTGCAGGTCAATCCTGCAAGTCAATCCTGCAGGTCAATCCTGCAGGTCAATCCTGCAGGTCAATCCTGCAGGTCAATCCTGCAGGCAAGTTTCTAATACAATTCTGAATCATGATCTTCATTTTATTTATTTTTCCAAATCATGCTCTTAAATTTTCTTTGAATACATGTTGAAAAGTTTTTTTTATACAGCTTTCCATGCCCGACACCGGGCTTTTCATATAAAAAGTCTGCTACAATGATACCCCAACCCGATTTCTCTTATCACCAGCTTGCACTCATAACAAATAACCTCTCTGTTATCATTAAGACACAGTCACAGTATTGTGGGGCCCACATACTGAAAGTGCACCCAAGCAGAAGCTAGGACAATGAACAGAGGATTGGATTGCTTGCTGAAAGTGCACCATGCATAAGTCAAATGAGCGAGGATGATAAGCAGGGGATTGGATTGCATAATGGTCTGGCAAGCTGGTGGCTTGTGCAGTGTAGTGTGAAACTGAGTCTGGATGCTTCAGGCAATTTTGACCAATGTGCCTATAAAGAGGAATTTCTTTATGAAATTTTTTGAATAATGATAATCTACTATTTTCCATTTTTTGGGGCTGCAAATTTTGAGTTTCTTTAATTAGAAAAAAGATAACTTTTAGAGATTTTCGTTATTGATTGTCTGGGTTTGTCTTTTTTAACAATTTCCAGCCAAATCCTCCCACTTACATGCTAATGAATTGAAGAGGTTAATCCAGCTAGATCCTTCCACTTACATGCTAATGAATGAAGAGGTGAATCCAGCTAGATCATCCCACTTACATGCTAATGAATAAAGAGGTGAATCCAGCTAGATCCTTCCACTTACATGCTAATGAATAAAGAGGTGAATCCAGCTAGATCCTTCCACTTACATGCTAATGAATGAGGAGGTGAATCCAGCTAGATCCTTCCACTTACATGCTAATGAATGAGGAGGTGAATCCAGCTAGATCATCCCACTTACATGCTAATGAATAAAGAGGTGAATCCAGCTAGATCCTCCCACTTACATGCTAATGAATAAAGAGGTGAATCCAGCTAGATCCTTCCACTTACATGCTAATGAATGAGGAGGTGAATCCAGCTAGATCCTTCCACTTACATGCTAATGAATGAGGAGGTGAATCCAGCTAGATCATCCCACTTACATGCTAATGAATAAAGAGGTGAATCAGCTAGATCCTTCCACTTACATGCTAATGAATAAAGAGGTGAATCCAGCTAGATCCTTCCACTTACATGCTAATGAATGAGGAGGTGAATCCAGCTAGATCCTTCCACTTACATGCTAATGAATGAGGAGGTGAATCCAGCTAGATCATCCCACTTACATGCTAATGAATAAAGAGGTGAATCCAGCTAGATCCTCCCACTTACATGCTAATGAATAAAGAGGTGAATCCAGCTAGATCCTTCCACTTACATGCTAATGAATGAGGAGGTGAATCCAGCTAGATCCTTCCACTTACATGCTAATGAATGAGGTGAATCCAGCTAGATCATCCCACTTACATGCTAATGAATAAAGAGGTGAATCCAGCTAGATCCTCCCACTTACATGCTAATGAATAAAGAGGTGAATCCAGCTAGATCCTTCCACTTACATGCTAATGAATGAGGAGGTGAATCCAGCTAGATCCTTCCACTTACATGCTAATGAATGAGGAGGTGAATCCAGCTAGATCATCCCACTTACATGCTAATGAATAAAGAGGTGAATCCAGCTAGATCCTCCCACTTACATGCTAATGAATAAAGAGGTGAATCCAGCTAGATCCTTCCACTTACATGCTAATGAATGAGGAGGTGAATCCAGCTAGATCCTTCCACTTACATGCTAATAAATAAAGAGGTGATATGCCCTTAAAACTTTTATTCCATTTCATTTGATGGACATTATTCCAGCCTGTAAAAATTACAAAATATACACATATATGTAACATTCAAAAAAGATACATCTTTAAAAAATATTTAAATTCAAATAAAAAGTGATTTGGTATGAAAAAGCAAAATAGAGTAACATATATACACACAAAGAGTTGGAGAAAATGTATGGTTTTATCGGTTGAACCACAGGAAAAACAGGAATTTGCAGGAAGAATTATTTTGGTAAATATATGCTCTAAAAACGTCCATTGTGTAATTATGAGATGATAGTGCATTCAATTGCATTCAAAGATGTATTCACTACATTAATATTATTTCTGTCACATATTTTCGTGGGAAGATTTTTGACACCTTTATTCAGAACCGTGGGAAATTTTATGATTAATTCCAAGTCTGTATGTACACAGTGGCTGGAGATTTTCCAAAAACTGTTTTAGTTTTTTGGGTGCAAAACCTCTGACAATTACAGGATTACAGACTATTCAATGACCATCAATCTGATTTTCTCCCCTACCAAACTATTCTGTTTCTGGATTACTGCTAAAATTATCTCCATATGGAAGATAAAGTCCAGTAGAAATTCTGACAAGATGCCTCAAACATCATAAATCATGTTTAAGCAATGACAATCTTATATCAACAAATGCATGCCGGCTAAATGCAGCTCATGACCATCACTAGAAATTAGTCTTTTCAAACAAAGTGACTGATTTTACTTCCAATCCATCATGCTGGACTTCACAAGTGTGTCGTGAGCATCCTTTGCAGCACGTATAGTGGTTTCAGGAATGAAATGGTATCAATGTAATCCATCAATTGTATCACGCAATGGAAGAGACTGTCCATCACAGATGCGTGCATAGTCAGCCTACAGTAACCATGTCTTCATAACCAACAAGCATAGCCCCTTAAAAAGAGCCGGTCATGGCCGTAGACTTCAGAAGGTCAGAATAACGGCTCAATTGCAAATTTTAGAAAATTAGTTCCATAGGATTTTGGTTTGGCCTCATAACTAGTGTTTCAGCACTAGCTTGAAGAGCAAATACAATTCTACTCCAGATAGTGTTCCTATTCAACATGGCCGTGGAGTAGGTGGGCCGGGGGGCTTGTCTCCCACTTTTTCGCAAATCATAATCTGATAAAAAAGATGACCTGCAATTTTGTAATAATTACTGTTGCAAAAGATATGAACAATGAATCATGTCCGCTCAAAACTATTCTATTTTAAGAAGTGAAGGCAGAACTGAAAACGTGAACGTTGGCAAAATATTTTTTTAAATTACTATACGGCATTTAAAACTCTAAACAGACAACTTGCAGTGACCTAGTGACGTAAGAAACTGGCAAACCAAGAGGCCAAGCCCCCTTCCCCCCCTTGCCCATTCTCCCCACGCTATATCTTTATTCGGCCGCTAAGTACCATTTTGGCCACCCAATAAATGAAGGTCTAACGAATTGAAGTTCAAGAGCCAACATTCCATGGCAACTTTTTTTTTTTAAATCTTCAATTTTCGGGAAATCTCCTTCAATTTTCGTAAAAGCTCCTTTATTTTCATGAAATTTGCTTCAATTTACATGAATTTCCTTCATTTTAGGAAATTTAAAAAAAGTTTTTTTCAATTTTTGTGAAATTTCCTTCGTTTTCATGAAGTTTGCTTACTTTTTTGTTAAAATTTCCGTCATTTTCAGGAAATTATCTTTAATTTTCTGGAAATCTTCAATTTTCTTAAAAGTTTGAAAAAGATCTCTTCAATTTTTGGGAAATTCATTAAGAATGTATGGCTCTTACCTCCAACCCGACAACCTCGATTTTCTCAAAATCAGGGGTAATCCACACCATTCAACCCAAGAGACTCTTCACAATTCATTGACTAGCAACCAGCTATTGTTACACCATACACAACACAGGTAATCTATACCATCTTAACTGACAGCATCTTCGTAGTCTATTCACAGTTCACTTGTTAGCAACCAGCTACTGTCTGCCTAACATTCACTTGCAGACTCTTCACGATCCTACTCTTGAATACAAACCTAGTCGCAATCTCCGTTCCTCCTCAGTTTCGTCTTGCTTGCTTGTCAACTTCAATGCATTCTTATGGTCACCGCTCATTCTCCACTGCTTCACCTGAACTTTGGAGTAACTTGCCTCAACACATCAAGAACTCCATCTCAGTCAACCAGTTTAAATCTTCACCGAAGACTCATTTGTTTTCAATGGCATATTGATTTCACTTTTTTGTACCATATTTCTTATATTTGTTTTATTTTTGTTGTTGTTTATTTGCTATGTTTGCCTTCATGTTCAAAAGCGCTTTTAGGGATTTTGGTGTTTTGCTCTCTACAAGTATACTTTTATTTTTATCATTTTGTCCCGGTGTCATTTATAGACAGTTTGACCCAATGTGCAATTCAAAATTAATAGTGGACATACTGTGAAATCAATTTGAATTGTAACTCTTGCACACATCAAGTATCTTCCATCAGCCAAAAATCTAAAATATACAAAATTTAGACACTACCCTACTCGGAACTTGCTGTTCAAATATGCAAAGTAACAAAAACAACTGTTCCAGTGACTATACACCTCCCACTACACCTTGAAGCAACTAGGGCTCAACTTGATAGAAACAAAAAGATAAAGCAACCAACTTTGCCACCACTTCGACAATTAAGCTAGCAAGCTTGTATGCAAGCTGCAAACGTGCCGCATGCCAGTGCCGTATTCATTGGGAGTCAGAGGGGACCTTTCCCCTCCCTGATGAAATTCTGTATGTAAAATGTTAGCGGGATATACCAGTATGTCATGCATATTAAGAAAATAAACTGTAAAAAATGAACATCTAAGTAAGATATTACCAAAAATGTGGTTGTGACTTTTAAATTTCCTAATTTTTTGGCAAATATCTTCAATTGTGGTAAATTTCTTAAATGTTTGGTAAATTTCTTCAATTTTTTGTTATTTTCTTTACTTTTCGGTGAATTTTCTTCATTTTCGGGCATTTTCTTCAATTTTTGGGTAAAATTGTATCTTCCAATTTCCTTCTATTTTCATCCATTTTTCAGGAAGTGTTGCCAATAATTTCAAAACAAATTCCAATAATTTGACCAAATTTTCCAATAATTTTACCCAAAGTTTTCATCATTTTTTCAATCATATATAGTAATAATTTCCCAAATTATAATTTACTTCCCATCTGGGAAGGTGAAATCAGAGCCCTTTTCCGATAATTACTACTTGCCATTTGCTCCCCTCCCCCCCCCTCCACCAACACCGAAAGCTGAATAAGCCACTGGTCGCAAGGTTGCAGCATGCTGAGGCGCATTAGCTAACATTATGTTACGAGCTTGCTGCAAGCTAGTTTTTCTGTAAGGGTTTTCTTGTAAGGGTTTTACATGCACTTTTCTTGCATTAATGTTCTTTTCAACATCTTTTGTTTTCTCTTTTTTTTTTATCTTTGGCGCTGTGCTGCAGGTATAAAAGCCCACGATAAAAGCCTGTTGTATGTATAATGTATTATAAGTAAAGCATTTGTGCTGTGTTTGTTTGTTTGTAAGTAACTATGGGCTTTTCTGTTTGGTGTTGTTGAACATATCAAAATTATAATCTCAGAACACACTGATGATGAGAATAGATTCAAAGTTGGTTCAATTATAATTAAGCTTCTACCTCCTTCACCATGTACTGTACAGTATATCAAATACTGGGCATAAGTAAATTCCAGACTTCTAAAGGATGCTGTAATTCTCATCCAGAAAGTGGTGGCGGCAGGTGGAGGGGGGAGGGGAGGGGGAGGGGGAGGGGGATGGGAGGGGAGGGGTTGGGGAGGGGGCTGGCCTTTAATACAAAATGTGGGGGAGGGGTAACAAGAGGAATTTTTTTCCAAACTGTACTAATTTTTTGGGACATATCCCAATGTCCCCCGGGAATTACGGCTTGGAAGTGTGGTACCTTAGTAATCACTTTCAAGCTTTAGGAAAATTCAATTAGTGCATATACCAATTTTGGTTAAATTGATTTTTTTTAAATTTTAAATGGAACTTTTGATGACATCATGCTTATTTTGCTTTAAACAGGCAAAACTATTAGAAGTATCAACAACTAGGGAAATGGGGCAAGAGTCTTCCCAAAGTTATCATTTCCAAATAGTTTCGCCTTAACCAGCAAAAATGATTTAGATGACAGTTACAATTTTCTAAAGCACCTGCTTTAATACTTTGGGCATACCAAAGCAAGGGCCTGCGTAGATGGATATTTAACAATGGTCTGCCACCATGCATTTCCATGCATTCAAGAGTGTATGCTCCTGCCTCCTGAATAAAATTCAGTGTGAAGAATGATATCAAAATGGGGTATTTCATACCTTTATTTACCTCAGACAATCCACAATTTCTAGTTACTAAAATAAACAACCTTAATTTACTCTATAAGAAAATAAACGTTTTGTAATCTGCTTTTTACTTTTTCTCATTATACCAACCTTACAAAAAGTCAAAGGTTTCCTGTATTTACTAATTAAAACCAACTAGCCACCCTATTATGTTTATTTTACTGATTACAACAGGGTTTATCCAATGTTTACCATTGCTCTGAGTTTACATCCATCGTTTATAGGCCTCATGACAACCAAATCTAATTAAGATCCACATCATTTTCTGAGAGAGGGCTGCATCTTATAAATCAAGACCAATCAAAAAAGAGCCACCATACAATAAATATCACAACCCAGGCTCCTTGATTGTTTCGTTATTCATTATCAATTCTTAATGAAATGTATATGGCATGTAGGTTCCTAAGAGGCAATTTAATTCAGGCTAGTTGTGGGACACTGATGAAATAAGTAGATTGCCCAAATGAAGATGCTTGATGTTATGAACAAGCCAGAGGCAAAAGTTTCACCATAATTGAAACCATCACAATAGGTTGACCACCATCTGTGCATCTTAATAAGATAACGACATAAGACATCATAAGCAGAGAATGATGGATCAGGTACAGTACACTTCAAGGAAACCAAAAAGTCTGTCTAATAGGGGTGAGGAACTTGAGTAAAACTTGGGATATTTGGAGTCATGCATCAGAAACTAAAAATATAAAAATTAGGAACATTAGTTCAGGGGTGCCTTCCAGATTGGAAAGGTGGGAGGGAGGGGGGGGGGTCGCCGAGGATTTTCTTGACCTTTTTACCATTTTACTTTATTTTATTTATTATTATTTTTTTATATTTTTTTTGTATGTTATTTTATTTATTCATAAAAAAAAATTATATTAGTATTATTATTTTTTAATATTTTTTTTTTTTTTTTTTTTTTTTTTTTTAGGGGGTGTGGTACAATCCTGTCCACTCCTCTTCCTGCACCCATGAAGTTAGACACATTTTCTGGCAAGGAATCAAATTTTCTGACAAATTCCTCTCCATGGCTTGGTGGGGGGTCATTCTACACAAATGGGACAGAACTTCAAACTCAAATATCTCCTTGACGGATTCAAAGTTTTGCATGTTTTCTTCCCAATTTTGTTTCTTTTAATGTACTCTTTGCACTAGAGGACCACTGAACAAAATCTTGACTTTTAGAGCAAAATGCAAAATTCAAAACTAGTATCAAAACAAAAATACCTCCATCTTCTACATGTTTGTGTTTTTAATCACAAGAAATAATGATTTCCATTATGACTAGGAAAAGTGAATGTGTGAACTCCAGTACAGCTTCAAAACAATGCAAAACAGCACTCCTGATTGGTTAATAAACAAGTTCTTGGCAAGTCTCCTTTATTCTATTACACTCAGTGCTATCTACCCAATAAATCATCTTTATCAACTTTTTGAAACTCAAGCCCAGTTTTATGTAGCAGTTGCTTATTTCCTGTCGAATGTACTCCAATCCCTATGCAAGCCTCATCAAAGTTCATCCCTGATTTACAACCACCAAATTTTGGGATTTATAGATGGGCCCCAAGTTGATCACAACTTTATTCATATTTTCTATACATATAGCATTTCAACTACAACTTGAAAGAAAGTGCCACTTTCATGACCTTGATATTAGCTAATGTATAAACTTATGACAAAACTATATGAATGTTTGCATGGATCAGCTTCCTGAGAGGTGAGCTTATTACATAATACATGTAGAGCAAGATGCCTTATCTAGCAGAAGCAAACAGCATTTTCGACCACATAGAAGTTTTGAAATGCTGATACTTTGAGGAACCGATTCACTAAAAAAGAAATAAATATTCTTTCAATTGTATTTATATTTACTTTCAAATAGGCTACTACAAAAGAACAGATTCAGATTCAATAACTTGTCAGGGTAAAAACGTTTTGAAAGTAAGAAAGTTGGACATCACGGTCACCCCAGAAATGGAAACAATTGTAATGTTGGTCATGGTGTATACTTTCTTGATTTATTTGTTTTTAAATCGTCATCTCTTTTTATATATTTTTGGTTTTTCACCCCAAAAATGGAAACAATTGTAATGTTGGTCATTGTGTAAACTTTCTTGATTTATTTGTTTTTAAATCATCATCTCTTTTATATATATTTTTGGTTTTTCAGTTAGAATAGGTTTCCTCTTATTCAAGTATATCCTCATAAACATAGGATACAAGCAAAACATTTAGCATATTAACTCTTACTCACCCAGCCGTGATAGTTACGATCCCTTTTCCAAAAAATATTTTTGAGTACCTTCCCGAAATCCTATAGAGCTGCAAATAAGTTCATTCAAACCAGATTGAATAGATCTTTCATAATATGGTTATTTTGTTGGGTGGTTAGATTGAAATTTTTTGAGTTAAAATTGTTACAAAAAAGTGCATTTTTTAAAAATATATTAGAATATTTTTTCTATTTTTTTTTTCAGGTAAAAGTATAAAGATAGTTTGAATTGTTGGTTGCTACACGATTTTTACTTGTACTTGGTCAATGTTTGTGTTTTTTTGGAGAAAATATGCCAAAAGTTGTGATTTTTGACCTTTTTTGATCAAAAAAATCATAAAAAAAAGGCCCAAATATTGTATTGGAATTTTTAAAATCTCTACAGGTAGAGGAGAAATAGATCGTTCAGACGAACTATTACAATAACAGATGCACCCCCTCTACATGCCTAAAAGGTCTCTGATGATGCGTCAATTTGCGTATTTTTTTTTTTTTTTTTTTCTTCGCACATTCCACAACACAAAATGGCGAGATACAACGTCGAATGTGCCTTCCGACTCCTATGTTTTCTTCAGAATAATGATGATTCAGAGGGGTCGGAAGGTACTTCTGATGAAGAAGATGTACCAAAACTCGACCAGATTGAGGAAGAGGAGAATATAGAGCCTGCTGAGATGGATAGCGATCTGTTCCAAATTCTGGAGTTTGTGAGTGTTTTCTTCCAAAAAAAGTGAAAGTACTACATTGTAAATGTGTAGTAATAAAATAAGGCTAATAGAGAGATCTAATGATAAATTAGCGGGGATTTTTTGCTTGTTACGATAAACAAGTAAAAGGGACACTAAAATCACATATAAAAAAAAAAGGATTTAGGTCCATTCTATAATAGGCCGGATGAAACAAATGAAAGCTGAACCCCAAAAATAACATTTCTAAATGGACTGAAATATATGTATTTCCCAATAGCAAAATTGTAAATTTAGGCCTACTGAAATATGTGTATTCCCAATTTCACAAAATCCAAGTTCCATTATTTCAGGGGCCGAAATCACAATTTTATGGAGGAAAGTAGAGTAGGGGTCCCATGTTAGGGCAAAATACACATGTTGGGGGTGCCCCAGGCCCATTTAGAGGAAAATGCTTGTATATAGGCCTAGTACCGGTACATTATTTTGATGCCCCATTTTTTGGGACCATGATCCTTTTCCCCTCCCCCTGGCTATGCCACTGTTGTGGTAATTACTAGATCAATAAAACAAACATTTTGGACTCCTGTATGTACCCCCCGGCTTCCCGGCTGTAAAAGTCTGTACCCACGGTTACCACAAAATTGTGGGGCAGGTTAGAAACCACAATAAGATGTTATGCGATAACATGTTAGGCCCGTTGTCATAATAGCGGCGGCAGCCGTATTACTGCAGCCGACGCAGCTTTAGACTGTTACTATGCAGGTGACTTTTAACAATAGACCATCCACACTCGGCGCCGCGTATCACGATTTCTGATGAGCTGGGTAATTCACGCATGAGAAATTTCGCGGCTGCCGCGGTATAGGAATTGCCAACATGATAATAAACAGATTAGATGTACGCAACCGCCGCGGTATACTATAAGACTTTGTCATTGTGAAAATATTCACATTTGATGGATGCGACCGCTGTGGCACTGCATACGAGTTCACGATCTTCAAAATAAATTTGAAACAGAAAAAAAATAGTTGTCTTCTTTATTCCGCGGAAAATTTCGATTTAGTTTTCCAATATGAAAAAGGTTATATTTTTAGAATTATAAACTTAATTGTTGCATCTGTTTTGGGGAGGTGAGGGCATGAAGAAAGTAAAATAAAATAAGTTTATCCTACCTCACCATGCCCACCGCAGTATAACGATCGTCAAAATGAATTCTATAAAAAAAATAGCAATCTCCTGTTTTGTTTATTCCCTTAAAGTTTCGACATAGTTTTCCCATATTGAAAAAAGGTTAAATCAAATTTTGGGATACATGTAAGGGCAGGAATAAACTGAAATAAAAAAAAAGTTTATCCTACCTTACTATCCCGAAAATATAAATTAATTCCATATATTCCATATAAATGTGCTACAGTGTGTCTTTTCTTCTCCTCTCTATGTCAAAGATTTTATAATCTCCTCGGCCCTATGTTTGTTTTTCCAATCTACCTATTCCTAAAGTAATAGTTGGCCCAGAAGAATTTGCGTTGAAGGTTAGAAACACACAAGAATCAATTAATAAAACCAGGGTAGCAATACAAAGAAATCAAGAAAATTCATACGCAACGATGACCTTTGGCCTATCGTTGAAAGTATTCCAGCTTTTAAGAGTCTGCTAATGTGTGATGAAAACATTAAGGAAATTCTCGTTTTACACCTATTGTGATAAACATTACAGATTTATCCATGTCTTTTAACATTTACTTCAAAGAGTAAGAATAATTTTAAACTAATAATTGTATTTACAGACGCATTAATGTTTGCCTGGGTATTGTTATTGTTTTTATGACCGGATTACGCATCACAAAATCAGCACGTGTTGACATAAATAATGAGGTAACAGCCTGCTCACGTCAAAACTCGGCAATATTCCCATGCCTTGTGATCTGTCTACCCCAGTTGCGGAATTCACCCCGCCGCTATAGCGTTTCTCAACATGTGTAGTTACAGACAATAAACAATCATTTTGGGGTTGTTGTATAAAAACTTCAAACACTTGAAAATTTATTGCTACATAACAGCCCCATCAGTGCTAAATGGGTGAAAATGAAATGGCTTAATCATTCAAAAAGCTATTTCAAGTGCACTAAATTATACGGTGCAGCAGATTAGACCGTATCACTGCTCTAAACGCAGTTTGGCAGTGACACAGATTTTTCTCGCAGCAGTAGCGACATCAAAGAGGAAATTACGTTAGCCCGCTTTTATTTTTGTATCAAGTTACAGTTATTTTGTTTTTAATGTGGGAATGAATAATCGGGTTAGACCAGAGAAATGATTATCGTTACATTATCGTTACATGAATATGATGAATGTTGAATATAATACAAACAGAAAAATGGAAAGAACCAATTTGAATTTTATATTAAAGTGGTCATGCTAATTACGCGAAACTTAATTGTGCGTTTATATCAAGGTTTTAATCATTTTATTTAGGTCCTATCATCAATGATGACTTGCAATCAGCAGAGGCGGCAGAGCTGAGAAGGGGGTGTGTGGGCTTCAGCCCAATAATTTTAGGTGAACGTATCACGTTACTTGACCTAATCCCCCCCCCCTCCTTCCCGCAATATTTTTATCACATGTCACTTTACCTCATTAAATCCCACAATTTTTTTAACGTTCCGCCGCCCCTGATCAGACAATTTAATTTTGAAATGGGCATGGGGTGGATGAGATGCAGAAACACATGTTCATACAATGAATCTTGGGTCTATGAATTTACATCTTCAACGTGAAGGAGCATGCATGGCTTCTTATCCAAACTTGGGGGCATAAGATGCAAATTGAAACTGAAACAAATCCCCCCTCCCCCAATTGTGTATGCATTTTTTATATATTTTTTATTTTATAGGCCTATACTTAAAAGGTAGGGCAACATGTAGCCCAAGAATTACGGAACTATACTTTTTCCGTAGCGAAACTAAAACTGTAAACAAATTAGAACTAATATGCAGAAGAAAAAAAATGAAAACGTCATAGCCTAACAGTCTTTGAATAATATGTATGTGATCTCTAATGTTCGTAATTTTGTTTTTAAAATGTACCGTATTGTTCCAGAATATGCTGCAATCAAACTGACCTTTGCTTTTTGATAACATCGGTAATCAACCATTACATGGGGGAAACCTCCATTAACTCCTACATTAAAATTAATACAAAATGGCTTACAACTTTTGTTAGAAGCATATTTTTTCAACTGTCACTATTCTTAAATAAAAGAGGTAGTATGGTGCATTTGCATTACCGAGGATAAGAAATCAGGTGCATCCTCCCCCTCCCCCCCCCCTCCTCGCCCCGTTTTTAATAAAAAAATAATTGAAAAAGTATTAAACCAGCCAAATATGGGTAAAGTTTATTGCGTAAAAAGTTTGGATATGTCTTTTTATTCCATGAAAACCTAAAGATTTTTCTCTCTTTTCTTTTTAGTGAGATAAGTATACTTTCACCTTGTATTATCTATTTGATTTCTTTACTGTTGAGCATGCAACAGTAGTTTTTTAAATTTTCTTTTGCTTTATATTTATTTTATTGAGCTTCTTTTTTTGTTCTGCACGATTATTTTTGTAATTCTTTTTCCTCGCATTTCATATCCTGTCATGTCTGGCAAAAAAATGAAAAAGATATTTCTTCTCTTCAAGTTGTTTACTTATATAAAAGAGCCGTATCCTTGCTTGTATAACCCTGGGATTACCATTATCAAACATTATCCTACCTTCCGTGTTTCTCCCCCTTCCCCTCATTATGGGGGATTATGAGGGAATACTCCTATAATGGGGGTATCCCCCCCCCCTCCATCCTAATTAACAATTTTTCTGTCTCGTATAAATAAAAAAAAATCTCCACACGACTGTGACATTTACACTTGTATTTAGCTATTGATCCCATCCAATATTTTTAGTCTATTTGCCTACTGGACAAGAAATACCAATAAATACAAATTAAAAAAAGATAAGTTGGACGATTTTTACCCTCCCCTCCCTGTAGCCACAATCTCTCCTGCCCAATGCCCCCTTCCCCTCCAATCAATGGAAAATCGCATCATAGCTCTAACTCTCCCCCATTACTTCACATGAAACTAGATCCGGCATGGACCCTGGGTACTCAGTTTATTGCACAATACATGACAAGCTTTGTTGAATAACTTATATGGACGATACTACTGAATGTATTAGGGACGTAATATTTATACTTAATAAAGTACACATTGAACTGAGTTTTTTATCTCTTAATAATCTACCGACAACTATTTTAAAAGAAAAAAAACACAAAATGTTGTACTTTTAAGACAGGAATTTGAGATATACTTAAGAGTTTTCCACTTTCAATTCCCATGGTACAGTGGAACTTTCTTCTTAGCGGCTAGAAGTATGATAACTTGTGTGGGCTCGTGTATACCAGGTAGGAGGTTGTAAATAATTTATGTCCACATGGATGGTTGGAATTACGGAGATATTTTGTTAAGTTCAAGGAGAAAAACAGTAGTAATTTCTTCATCAATTATGGTGAACAGTTCTAAAAAGTCAAATGAAACAATTAGGGGAATAACTTCAAAAAGAAATTCCTTAATATTTCATATGTTTCTTTCTTTGAAGTCACCAACAAATTTGGCACCATGTTTTTTATGTTTTCATTCCTCATTGAACAAAGCGTTTTGACAAAGAAAGTACATGAAATATATGATTTTCTGATCGGGATAATTCATTCATTTAAGAACTATTTATGTAAGAATAAAAACACCAGACAAACATCAATATTTAAGATACGATCGTGACTGCTTTATTTCTTTATCTTAATAGTACATGTTAAGTTGACTTTCACACGCGCTGCACATACGAGAAGCAGGAAGTGCATGTTTGCATTACGTAGTGAATATAACGGTAGCGTGTTTCACGCGGCGGATTAGCGTGGGTTGCTATGGAAGGTCTATTGTTAAGATCCTGGCGGAGATCTCGCGATAAGGACGCAGCATACTCGCGTTAAAAGGGCGTCCACTTACGACAACGGGCCTTATGCGTATGCTTGAAGAGGACGAGCTGCCCGCTACTAGAAACCACAATAACATGTTATGCGATAACATGTTATGATGCTTGAAGAGGACGAGCCGCCCGCTACTCCCCAACCCAAGAGGAAGAGGGACAGACCGTTGAAGATGAGCGCAGGCCCCTCTTCCGGGCCTTCCGCTGCAGTCTCGCCACCATCACCACTTAAAGAAAATCCGACTGCAGCGGAAAAAGCTGCCTTCAAAACCAGGGAGGAAGAGCGGAACGCTCGGCTGCAGGAGATACAACGGTCGAAGGTCATCCCTGCAGCCGATAAAGACTATCATCTGTGGGAAGTACTGGTGGAGAGTGACCGGGATCGACAAGAGGTCTTCGGTAACTGGTTATGGGAAGACCAAACTAAAGTAAGTTGAATGAATATAGTTGCAATTTTTTATTTTTTTGTTATTCTATTTGCAGCAACAAGGTATAGCAGAAGACTTTACAAATTTGGACCTTTTCGGCAAACATTTCTTATGAAATTCATGTGGAATGAATAGGAGTGTCTAATAGATAATCAGCATAGTCTATCAACATAAAAGTAGCTGTAAAGCTTGTAATAGCTGAAATTGGGTCAGAAATAAACAAAAAACAGTTTCGTGCATAATAAATGAGGTAAATGACCTAATTTGCATATCATTTGCATAATTTCTTATTCTATTTTTTGCAAATGATGATGTAAACATCTTGTTTTCCTACATTCTATTAGTTTTGGACATCATAGAAGGGGAAAATGCATTTTTTTGGAAAATTTAGTGCCATACACTATTAGATAGATTATTCACAGAATCGGGGGATAATTTTTAGGTCAAAATGTACCAAATTTTTCATATTTGCGTCATTTTTTTTCTTCCGATTCCTAAAAATCCATGAATAGTATCAAATGAAAGGTCTTTCCAAGGACGATTCAGAAATTCTATCCATATTTTTTTGCTATTTAGCCACAAGGCACAAGCGTGTCAAAAAGATAGAATGTTTGGAGACCTAATATGCTAATTCAATGACCTAATTTGCATATTTGAGTTTGGAAATATGCACATTTTTGGAAAGTTAAACATGTTAGCTTTCATTAAAGTCGAACTTGTTTTGGCACAAATGGAACAGAAAGTGCTGAAAAAATCCTCTTTCCAAAAAATTTCAGAAATAGCTTATTCTATTTTTGGAACCTTGGGAGAGTAAGGGCTAATCATATTGCTTCTGACAATGATAAACCTCTAAAAATTCAAATAATTATTTGTCTTTTCTTGATAAGATCCTTTTTTTTTTTAATTAAGAGTGGATCAGTAAGACAACAAATCTCCATTGCTTAATTTCTGTCGGATGTACTCCAATCCCTATGCAAGCCTCATCAAAGTTCATCTCTGATTTACAACCACCAAATTTTGGCATTTAAAGATGGGCCCCAAGTTGATCACAACTTCATTTCTATTTTCTATGCTTATAGCATTTCAAGTATAAAGTGAAAGATAAAGTGCCACTTTTATGACCTTGATATTAGCTAATTTATGAACTTATGACAAAACTAAAAGTATGAGTAAAATAATGGTAAAAAGGTCCAGAAAATATGATATCAAATTCCAAATATTTCCCCAGTAGCGAAGAAAGTTCTCTGTATGTCAAGAAAAGGCTGTTTTGCCGAGTTTCTTTTTCATTTCCTTAACACCCCCTTCCATTAATTCTAAAGCTACACTAACAGATTGACATGGGTGTAAACAACAGTGGAATTGACAAAGTCTTATGACCCCACCCCCTCAGAATGTCTTAAAACTTTTTTAAATATTCGACTTATCTTAAAAATCTCTGATAAGTACAATATATATCTTACTTTAAATTTACGGTTTTTGCTCAAAATATCTGAAGGATTTTTCAAAATATCCAAACTTATCATCAAAATCTCTTAAGACTTTTACTTTAAAAAAGTCTAGAAAATATGCTATAAGTCCAGATATTCCACATATTCCTTATGGTTATTCAACAATCAAGGCCTTCAAATAAAATGTAATCTTATCTAAAAAAACATAAAATAATTAATGCAGAAAGACACACACAAAATCAACTGGCAATTGAGGCCTAAGCTTTCAAAATCAATGGCCTTGAAATTCCGGAATAAGCAAAACCACATTTTCGTCGGCATTCACAGATAGCCGTATCGGGTATTGAAGTTTTGTGTGGATGTAATGAAAGAACCTTTTGTGTTTGAGTAAACATGAGGCTGCCCTCAACCCAATATCGGGTTGGATTTTTTGCAAAGTTTTTAATGTAAAAGTCACAGCATGAAATAATGGTAAAAAGGTCCAGAAAATATGATATCAAATTCCAAATATTTCCCCTCGACCCCCTTCCAATTCTAAAGCTACACTCTTGACATGGGTGTAAACAACAGTGGAATTGACAAAGTCTTATGACCCCCCCCACCCCCCCTCAGAAAAAAAAGTCTAGAAAATATGCTATAAGTCCAGATATTTCCCGTGGCGACCCCCCACCCCAATCATAAATGCTGGCTATATACACCCTGCATTTTACAAAATCAAGAGGTGATTGATTATCTTTTTTTCTTGCTATGAACAGATATAAAGCATGTAATAAAGAATTAGGTCAGGGGTCAAGCATGTTTATTTTATATGTAAGAGGACTTCAAAAGAAACAAAGTGGTGGAGAAAGCATCAAAAAACCTTATTCCGTTAAGGAGATATTTAGGTATATTTAAGTTTGGTATCATTTGTGCAGAAATGACTGAAATCGGACTACTTGTGATGTCCTAACCTCAGATTCCTTTAGTGTTTATGTATTCTATCACATTTTTTCCTGCAATTTTGTGGCTTAAAAAGCATGGGATGTCTAAAAAGTAGAAAAACTGAATCTAGGAAGTGTATTTATAATATACCACCTGTAAAAAGTTTGAGGGAAAATGATTTAAATAGTGAAAAAATTAAATAAACTTTCTTTAAAATACAGAAAGATTTTGAGGAATCTGAGGCTGTGACATCACAACTAGTCTGATTTCAGTCGTTGCTACAGAAATGATACCAAATTTTAAACTTGAATATCTCCTTAACAGAATAAGATTTTGCAATGCTTTCTTCAACATTTTTTTGTTTCTTTTGAAGTCCTCTTTCATATAAGATGGACATGCTTGATCACTGATCTAATCCTTTAGATACTTACTACACTACATTCTTTAAGATTCTTTCAGTGAATATTCTCAAGGGAGATTCTTCATAGTGAATTCACTGATAATCAATTATGAAAACACTTATATAACGTTATCTTTTACAAGATTAAAAGTGTGAATGGGCCACATAAATCAACCTTTCTCCAAACAAATGAGGCGGATTGGTAACACTTAAAAGGATCACCTGAGATTAACATTTGTTTTGTTATTACAACATTGATTATCTAGAGAGTGGTTCACTTTCCTGTGCATTAAGGGTTCATGAGATTGGTGTTTACAAAATAAATCTGCTTCTTTTCTTTGCTTTTGACACATTTATTCTGAAAGAATCATAATTGAAGCTTTCAAGAGGACAAATCTGAAGAGCCTTCTTGCCTAACAAATAGAAAATTTCTTCGAGATAACAGAATGGAAAAAAGTATTATTTGAAATAAGTAAATATGCCAATGATACCAATGACAATATCCACATTTTTTGCATAAATGTGTAGGGTAAATTGGAAGTCTACAAAGCACTTTCAGGTAAAATTTTTGCACGACTTGATGTCTACATCAACTTTAATATGAGAGTAAATTAAATTATAAAAAGTACTTTCATGTAAACATGTCCACATTTATTGAATATATGCAGACATACATCAAGAAAATGTTTTAAACCTTGTTGTAATGGCAACATTGTTTCCTATAAGAAATTTGGAATTGCCATACTGTATAATGGCGATTCTTAATAGGCGGTCCACAGGCCAAATCTGGCCCTCCAGACAATTGCACATGAACAATAGTCATTATATAATGCAATACATTGCATTGCATGTAAGATCAATCAGAATGAGATCGGTCAAAATCTCAAAATACTCATTTATTTTAGTGTTATCCTAGGCTAATCAGCTGCACTAAAGCATCGCGCAGCTTATCAAATAAAATGTTATCTCTAGTTCCACTATAAATTGGGCTCACGATTTGTCAAAGGTGAATAAGAGAACCGCCAACATCTAGCGTACATCTTTCTAATCGCACACGCTCTTAACTTGTTTGTATTCAGGGAATGTTTTGACAGGTTTTGTTTGTTACATGATGCTGGTTTTGCCACGCAATTGGCCCACAGCCTGAAGCTGTATGATGGCCCTTAAAAAAAATTAATTAAGAACCCTTGCATGAAGATCAAGAAAAGATATTTTCTGAAATTTTGTTTGCTTGCGGAGCATAGCTCCTGTAACACAAAGGTCGATTTTGGATTGCTGCGATGCCTAATCCTTAATGTTTCTAGTTACATAATAACTATCACTTGTTAATTACAGTTCTTAGAGAGAAATAGCGACACCCTAGAGGCAACATTGTAAAAACAATTGTGATCATGAATATTCCAGCTGTGGAATCTCACAACATACTAAATTTCTGAATTTGAGATGAATGCATAACCTTTTTTATCCCTGTTGTCAAACTGTGTACAAGACTACAGGACACCAAGATGAAACTTTTACCCATCACATGTATATACATACAAGTGTTGCCACCGTTTACAGAGCAGACTGCAGGTGTACAAGTTTAACAAATGTTAGATGCATTTAACGTTTAACAAATAAGCATTTACTAAAAATGGATGAATAATAATAGTAGGGAACATAACACGTACAGGGAATTGCGCTTGTATTCATTTTGTTTACAGTACCGATGCGAGCACTTTGACAATTGCGCCAGTAATTTTAACGCCAGTAAAGCGCCGAGAAAAAACAAAACATTCTCGAAGCCAAAAGCGTGGTATTGGTTTTCATGCAACTTGCAATTTAATTTTTAAATACAAAGATACTATCACGAGCGTTATTTTTCAATCAAAACTCCTTTCTTTCAGCGAGGAAAGTCCTCGGTCTACTGTGTAGAATATTTAACGTCTGCACACGTACTGAAGCTGCAAATTATACTCAATGTCTTTATATTCAGATAATACTTTTAAACTGATGCAAATTGCTGTTTTAAGCTAAAATAAGTATTTCTTTTTCAGTGTCTTTCCAACGGTCGGAAATTTGACCTCGCTATATCGCCGCTATGCCATGTTGATTAAACATTTACAGCTGACCCGGAAGTCGTTGTGCAGTAACACCCAAGATGCAGTTTTGAGCTACCTAGCATTATCAGTCAGTATTTTGGTGCTGAATACTCAGATCCATTGACGTCAAATCAAAGTTACATGGCTACCTTTGGAAAGTAGAGGAGTTGAATATGTAGTGGGTGCAGAGATATGGATATTCAGCATATTCTTGCGATCAAACAGGTGCATTTAACTGCAATTCCATTTCCACGGGATGCTTTAGTGGTGAGTGGCGAGTCTGCACTTTTGGTTTGGTCAATTTCTCATAGACAGACAGATATGGACTTGAAAATTATACCATGTAACGGACGAAAGTTTACCTTAATCATTTAATCTTACTTACCCACTTGTTGAGTGTGCTGTTTCTTGTAAATTTCATATTTTTGTGGAACTTCCGGTTTAATATAATATTAACAATATCACTACAGTTAAAAGGGCGGCCTCCATGGATCTTAATGAATACGAAGCTCCAAATTTTGGTGTATTTATCATTACACCAGAAGTCCAGGATTCTTCCCTACTGTCGTACGGCAATCCCAATATGTCAACCTGCACTTGCACTGAGGGATGTGTATAATAACTAGTAAGACCTAGAAGATTTTACTTTCAGATGATTCCCAAGTTACTTCAGATGAATCTTATTTCAGTTCCGATGAATCAGATTATGATCCCAATGTTTTGGGGGATATCAGTGTGGCTGACAATGATGATCGCGAGGAACAAAATGACTTTGAAGAGGGAGTTGAGATGGTTGTTGATTCTGGTGACCTTTACAGTATCATCCAAGAGATTTCCCATGAGTTAGAACCTAAATATTATATTTTGGATGGCTTATTTTGTACATGCAATTCATAGTTTACATTTTGAAATTACATTTCAGTGTTACTGTATCAGTTAACAAATTTTCTAAAACTCTAGATTAACGGAAACCATGAATTTTAGTATTAAATTTGTATTAAAATGTTAATGTGTATATATGATAAGCAATGCAAAATAGAGCCCATCAGAATTTATTTTCCCTTTGAAGTAGAAAGCACAGATTAAAGTACTTGCCTGCCTTTTATTGTCTTTGAGTTGCCGTTGGCTTTGTTTGAGACATTGTATTGTGAGGCTTACTAACTGTTTTTTAATTTTGCCATGAAGCTGCTAATTACAAGTGCTAAAGCTTTTACTTGCCTCTTATATTTTAACAGCTTGACCATACCAGTAATGTACATCTAGAGACATAAGATTTAACACTTTTTGGATCCCTGTCTTTTTACTTTTACATATCATAAAGTTTTTTAGGACATTCATTATATTAATTTATTATTTATACAGGTACCAGTCTTTGCTTGCTGTTTTCTTTATATCTAGAACAAGTTAACCACTCCAGCAAGTAGTAACTCTCGTGCCAATGATGGCTTGTATTCTTTATATCTAGAACAAGTTAACCATTCCAGCAAGCAGTAACTCTCGTGCCAATGATGACTTGTATTCTTTATATCTAGAACAAGTTAACCACTCCAGCAAGTAGTAACTCTCGTGCCAATGATGACTTGTATTCTTTATATCTAGAACAAGTTAACCATTCCAGCAAGCAGTAACTCTCGTGCCAATGATGACTTGTATTCTTTATATCTAGAACAAGTTAACCATTCCAGCAAGCAGTAACTCACGTGCCAATGATGACTTGTTTTCTTTATATCTAGAACAAGTTAACCAATCCAGCAAGCAGTAACTCACGTGCCAATGATGACTTGTATTCTTTATATCTAGAACAAGTTAACCACTCCAGCAAGTAGTAACTCTCGTGCCAATGATGACTTGTATTCTTTATATCTAGAACAAGTTAACCAATCCAGCAAGTAGTAACTCTCGTGCCAATGATGACTTGTTTTCTTTATATCTAGAACAAGTTAACCACTCCAGCAAGTAGTAACTCTCGTGCCAATGATGGCTTGTTTTCTTTATATCTAGAACAAGTTAACCATTCCAGCAAGCAGTAACTCACGTGCCAATGATGGCTTGTATTCTTTATATCTAGAACAAGTTAACCACTCCAGCAAGTAGTAACTCTCGTGCCAATGATGACTTGTATTCTTTATATCTAGAACAAGTTAACCATTCCAGCAAGCAGTAACTCACGTGCCAATGATGACTTGTATTCTTTATATCTAGAACAAGTTAACCACTCCAGCAAGTAGTAACTCTCGTGCCAATGATGACTTGTTTTCTTTATATCTAGAACAAGTTAACCACTCCAGCAAGTAGTAACTCTCGTGCCAATGATGGCTTGTTTTCTTTATATCTAGAACAAGTTAACCATTCCAGCAAGCAGTAACTCACGTGCCAATGATGGCTTGTATTCTTTATATCTAGAACAAGTTAACCACTCCAGCAAGTAGTAACTCTCGTGCCAATGATGACTTGTATTCTTTATATCTAGAACAAGTTAACCATTCCAGCAAGCAGTAACTCACGTGCCAATGATGGCTTGTATTCTTTATATCTAGAACAAGTTAACCACTCCAGCAAGTAGTAACTCTCGTGCCAATGATGACTTGTTTTCTTTATATCTAGAACAAGTTAACCACTCCAGCAAGTAGTAACTCTCGTGCCAATGATGGCTTGTTTTCTTTATATCTAGAACAAGTTAACCATTCCAGCAAGCAGTAACTCACGTGCCAATGATGACTTGTATTCTTTATATCTACAACAAGTTAACCAATCCAGCAAGTAGTAACTCACGTGCCAATGATGGCTTGTTTTCTTTATATCTAGAACAAGTTAACCATTCCAGCAAGCAGTAACTCACGTGCCAATGATGACTTGTATTCTTTATATCTAGAACAAGTTAACCATTCCAGCAAGCAGTAACTCACGTGCCAATGATGACTTGTATTCTTTATATCTAAAACAAGTTAACCATTCCAGCAAGCAGTAACTCACGTGCCAATGATGACTTGTTTTCTTTATATCTAGAACAAGTTAACCACTCCAGCAAGCAGTAACTCACGTGCCAATGATGACTTGTTTTCTTTATATCTAGAACAAGTTAACCACTCCAGCAAGCAGTAACTCACGTGCCAATGATGACTTGTATTCTTTATATCTAGAACAAGTTAACCATTCCAGCAAGCAGTAACTCACGTGCCAATGATGACTTGTATTCTTTATATCTAGAACAAGTTAACCATTCCAGCAAGCAGTAACTCACGTGCCAATGATGACTTGTATTCTTTATATCTAAAACAAGTTAACCATTCCAGCAAGCAGTAACTCACGTGCCAATGATGACTTGTTTTCTTTATATCTAGAACAAGTTAACCACTCCAGCAAGCAGTAACTCACGTGCCAATGATGACTTGTATTCTTTATATCTAGAACAAGTTAACCATTCCAGCAAGCAGTAACTCACGTGCCAATGATGACTTGTATTCTTTATATCTAAAACAAGTTAACCATTCCAGCAAGCAGTAACTCACGTGCCAATGATGACTTGTTTTCTTTATATCTAGAACAAGTTAACCATTCCAGCAAGCAGTAACTCACGCGCCAATGATGACTTGTTTTCTTTATATCTAGAACAAGTTAACCATTGCAGCAAGCAGTAACTCACGTGCCAATGATGACTTGTATTCTTTATATCTAGAACAAGTTAACCATTCCAGCAAGCAGTAACTCACGTGCCAATGATGACTTGTATTCTTTATATCTAGAACAAGTTAACCATTCCAGCAAGCAGTAACTCACGTGCCAATGATGACTTGTATTCTTTATATCTAGAACAAGTTAACCATTCCAGTAAGCAGTAACTCTCGTGCCAATGATGACTTGTATTCTTTATATCTAGAACAAGTTAACCATTCCAGTAAGCAGTAACTCTCGTGCCAATGATGACTTGTATTCTTTATATCTAGAACAAGTTAACCATTCCAGCAAGCAGTAACTCGTGCCAATGATGACTTGTATTCTTTATATCTAGAACAAGTTAACCATTCCAGCAAGCAGTAACTCACGTGCCAATGATGACTTGTATTCTTTATATCTAGAACAAGTTAACCATTCCAGCAAGCAGTAACTCACGTGCCAATGATGACTTGTATTCTTTATATCTAGAACAAGTTAACCATTCCAGGAAGCAGTAACGTGCCAATGATGACTTGTATTCTTTATATCTAGAACAAGTTAACCACTCCAGCAAGCAGTAACTCTCGTGCCAATGATGACTTGTTTTCTTTATATCTAGAACAAGTTAACCATTCCAGTAAGCAGTAACTCTCATGCCAATGATGACTTGTATTCTTTATATCTAGAACAAGTTAACCATTCCAGCAAGCAGTAACTCACGTGCCAATGATGACTTGTTTTCTTTATATCTAGAACAAGTTAACCATTCCAGCAAGCAGTAACTCTCGTGCCAATGATGACTTGTATTCTTTATATCTAGAACAAGTTAACCATTCCAGCAAGCAGTAACTCACGTGCCAATGATGACTTGTATTCTTTATATCTAGAACAAGTTAACCATTCCAGCAAGCAGTAACTCACGTGCCAATGATGACTTGTATTCTTTATATCTAGAACAAGTTAACCATTCCAGCAAGCAGTAACTCACGTGCCAATGATGACTTGTATTCTTTATATCTAGAACAAGTTAACCATTCCAGCAAGCAGTAACTCTCGTGCCAATGATGACTTGTATTCTTTATATCTAGAACAAGTTAACCATTCCAGCAAGCAGTAACTCACGTGCCAATGATGACTTGTTTTCTTTATATCTAGAACAAGTTAACCATTCCAGCAAGCAGTAACTCACGTGCCAATGATGACTTGTATTCTTTATATCTAGAACAAGTTAACCATTCCAGCAAGCAGTAACTCACGTGCCAATGATGACTTGTATTCTTTATATCTAGAACAAGTTAACCATTCCAGCAAGCAGTAACTCACGTGCCAATGATGACTTGTATTCTTTATATCTAGAACAAGTTAACCATTCCAGCAAGCAGTAACTCACGTGCCAATGATGACTTGTATTCTTTATATCTAGAACAAGTTAACCATTCCAGCAAGCAGTAACTCACGTGCCAATGATGACTTGTATTCTTTATATCTAGAACAAGTTAACCATTCCAGCAAGCAGTAACTCACGTGCCAATGATGACTTGTTTTCTTTATATCTAGAACAAATTAACCATTCCAGCAAGCAGTAACTCACGTCCCAATGATGACTTGTATTCTTTCCACCAATCCCTTGAGCACTTTCAAGCTTGGTTCATATATATATATATATAGTTTATAATACTTTATGTACAGTATGATTTTTTCTCATGATTACTCAAACATTTTTTTTTTTTTTTTTTATTTCCACAGCTACATATGCATCAGTACAGTGATGGATGCATGCTAAATCCTAAATGTATTTTTGATTTTTAACCAAAAAACTATTACGAACTCTTTTTAGCAGCCATTGGTAAGTATGTCAAAAGTGAAAATGTCATGACACCTGTCATTTCATTAACCATCGCTGGGCTTTGATTAAATGCTACTCTGCCCCCAATATATTGTGTTATCTGCTACTGTCATTTCATTGAGTGATCAGTTAGTAGCATTGAAGATAAGTGATGTCTAGTTAAAATCCTATAAGTAGAATTTACTGAAACCAGGGGCCGTCCAAGTAGTGCATTCACAAATGAGTGGCATGGGTCCTGCAAGTGGCTATGGGCATGGACAAATTTAGCCAGTGCTGGAGAGCAGTAAGGTTAAAAGACTATTGTTTGCCATTCACATTCAGTTTGGATTAGCAATAATGTCTTCATTATTTATCATTGAATTGTGGATGATTGTGAAGAAGTTGTGAAAAGTAAAAATAAGTTTGTCCCTCCAAATGTAATTGGCTGGTAAAGAAACACATGTTATTCAAGTGATAAAGATGTTAAAATCAATGTCTTTCTTTCTTACTTGTACCTTGGGAGAACATAAATTACTTCTCTATGGACAGGTTTTTAATTGTTTACAAAGAGCTGTAAATTCAGAGTACAACAACTTTTAAATTTTCTTGTACCTGATCTGCCCATATACCTGTAATTGGTCACAATAAAGTGAGTTGGTGTGTACAACATGTTATTTTTAAAGTTAGCTTAAATGAAATAAAGCAGGAATGTTACTCTACCAGCACTTTTTTAGGCGGGGCCAAAGACAGGGCACCCAAAACGGCTATAATATCGCCGCGTGGTTAGGGTTTTGTAATGTCTTCCAGCAGAAGAGTCGGGCCCCTTAAATGAAATAAAGCTATGTCGCGGGTTGTAAAACTTTTTTTGAAAATGAAGTATGTTTAAAGTGTTGGTAGTAACAGCATAATATTTGTGCTTTTCATGTTTGCATCTTTTGAACTGTACAGTTTATTTTTGGCATATGCTAGCTATGTAAAACTATAATAAAGATTGAGAAAAGATGTGTCTATTTTTCTAAAAGTACCATGATTCATCACTTGTGAGCTACCTGTGCAAAGTAGTCACAGTATAAAGTTTGGCCTTGTTTGTATCTGTCTGGTTTTCTATTTGTGTAAGGTGGAAATTCCATTATATTGTGTGTATTAAAGACTGGGTGACATATATTAAAGACTGTCTGAGTGACATATATTGTTTTATTAAAGACTGCCTGGGTGACATATACTGTATATATCTAAGGCTTTCTGGGTGGCATATTGTTTTTATTAAATACTGTCTGGGTGACATATATTGTTTTATTAAAGACTGTCTGGGCGACATATACTGTATACATTTAAGGCTTTCTGGGTGACATATTGTTTTTATTAAAGACTGTCTGGGTGACATATATTGTTTTATTAAAGACTTTCTGGGTGACATATACTATTTATATCTAAGACTTTCTGGGTGACATATTGTTTTTATTAAAGACTGTCTGGGTGACATATATTGTTTTATTGTTTTATTTATAAAGACTTTCATATTGTTTTTATTTAAGACTGTCTGGGTGACATATTGTTTTATTAAAGACTTTTTGGGTGACATATACTATTTATCTAAGGCTTTCTGGGTGACATATTGTTTTTATTAAAGACTGTATGGGCAACATATATTGTATATATTAAAGCTTGTCTGGGTGAGTTTTTTATTTATTTTTATTAAAGAGTCTGAGTGATATATACTGTTTATATCTAAGGCTGTTTGGGTGATACGAGGAAGTGCCATTCATTTTAATTTTATAGAAGTGTCAGATTTTTTTTAACAAATAATATTAAAGAAACTTACAGTAATACACACTTAATGTGGAGTCTTTGTTAACCTTTGCCAGCTCTTTATATTTATATTGTGTACTGATAGACTTGCATAAGCACTACCCTTTATTCAGGTTAACTTGATAAAGATGCATTTTTGTTGGTTGTTATTTTGTTACATTTGAAGATAACAAGAATTATTATTGTTTAATCTGTGTCCATTGTGTCTTATTTATTGCTTTTCTTAAATCAAAGTATTCCAAACCAACGGTCAACTTGGAGGTCATTAAGTCATTGAAACTATTAGTTTGCTCATTTTTCTTCTGTACTGTTTGAACCAATTTCAGTGCACCCATTGTGGTTAACCTCATCCTGAATTCACCTTTAAAGTATTTTGAGTTTTTTTCTGTAGCTGTTTTAGCATTGTGTTGGCAACCTTGTTTAAGCTCCTTGTTTAATAAACTGACTGGAAAAAAATGAGAATACTTTTGGAACTAATTAAACTGATTTAAAACTTCTTTTTGAAAATTTCCATCCTCATTGATTTTTCAGATGGTTATTTAGCCCAAAGATTCAGGGTCAAGCCTGAACCAAGTCACACCACAGACTGTAGAAAATGGTATCCGTTGCTTCATTGCCTTGTGGTGGGCATCTCAAGGAGAGTGGGGGTCTATATGCAAGGATTTAGGGGAGAATGTATTTGTTCTATGTGAAGTATTGCCAAGTAATATTTTCCTTCCTTTGTTTCGCCCATTTCCCACCATTGCAACAAGAATCTTCACCTCGACCTCTCAAAAAGGACTCTGGGAATGGCTGAATTTCTAGACCTTAATATTACCGTTCGACCCTTCTCACAATTGCCACCCCCTCCCCCCCTCTTCTCTATTACCGCCACACTCATTTTTGAGGGCTGGTTGTGTATTTGCTCCTGATGTTATCCATTCGTTACTATTTTGAAAGAAGAAAAGATGATGTATCCCGCAGACCAAGTACTGAAGGACAACACCATTTCAGAATAGATTACTTTGACGTTACATTTTGTGTTTTATGAACCAATGCGGAACACAGTGGAGGAATTGAATGGGGGATGAGAAGCAATATCTACTCACTGCTCCAATTGAACTTAATTTCCATACACCCACTTTGACCTAGCAATTATTGCTAAACCGCCAAAATGCATTTGTGTACCATGTATGGGGGTCGAATCCAGGCGCGGACTGACACATAAAAATATACCAGTTCGGGTGAAATGACCGGCGCCTTCGACTGACCTTACCACGCAAAAAATGATATGTGTCACAATGTTTATTCATTCATTCACATGAAGCATACACATAATTTTGTTTCATTTCATGAAAAAAATAATATAAGCTAAGTCCAATGGGCCAGCGGCCTAGCTCAAGTTATGGGGGAAAAGTTGATCAGCTTGTTGGGGCCGTCGCCTCAGATGTCTGGGGACTGGCGCCTCGACCCACTAGTCCAGGGTCAGTGGACCAATCCCCCCCCCCTCCACCCCACCCCCCCTCTGGTCGAATCCATAATTGTATGATGATTGTAAGCCCATTGCAAATAACACATTAGGGGCAAACTATTGACTGTCCCCCTTCTCGTCAAGTTGTTAAACCCAGTCTTGTCTTTTTGTATTTAATATCTCATCCAATTTTTCTTGACCCCACCAACTGAACCCCCATATAAACCTCCAACCCAAATTTACCCAACCTTATTATGTCTTTTTTTTATATAAAAGCCCAGCTTATTTGTAAAGTGTTCACCATACTTCTGAAATATAATGGCTGAATGTACCAGGAAAGTGTCATTTGAGATATACTGTTTTTATCCCAACTCAATTTGCCCTTATCAATCGTTTTCAAATAATTGAATCCCCAAATTGAGTGTTGGAACCAGGCTGCTCCCGCTATTGCACTGATAGAACCAGTGTAATAATAATTAATATTCAAATACTTTGGTCATATATGTTGAATATTCAGTGTCCAAAATGGCGACCAGCACATGTGTGTTCAAGGTTCGAAATCTGCATGCAAACGTTTTGTGAATAGTGTTGATTGTTTTTTTGTGTCAAGGATTAAATTTCCAACAATTTTAGCTATGAAATTCTTTTGGTGATTTTGAAAAAGTCAATTTTGGCCAAATTTGAGCACCGGCCTATACGTTCGATCGGACTAGGTAGGTCTTGACCACAGGTGTTCCTAGCGTTTAATATGGCAACATAGCATTTTTTTTATAAATCAGCAAATGAAAATTGAATAAATTAATATAAACTAAAACTAAAATGATTAGCGAAATAAAAAGGATCGGCGAAAAAGAAATAAAAAAATTTAACTTACTGAGATTTCCATATTTTATTCCGAAATATAGTAGGCCCATTCCAAATTGTCTGGCAAAATTTTAAGTCGTGAAATATTTCCACCAAAATATTTAGGAACGTTGTCAAAGACTTGTTTAATATGTAGTTCCATATACCGTAAAAGTGAAACACAAAAGAAAAGAATACAACAAAATAATAAAACAACATTTCGAACTAAACACTCTTCGCTTAGTGTTTGTAACACAGACTTCCAATGTTGAAAAGAAAGCATCAAAATCTATGTCCGCGACGTAAGTAGACAGAAACATACATGCTACTCCCACTGTTTGAGAAGCCCAGGTGCGGCGAAATTATTTCTTTATAAATTAGATCGTGCGAAAATGTCTCTTTTCCAACAGAAATATTATAATTCTTACCCAAAACTACGAACATTAAACTCCAATAGTATTAATCTTTCTGAAACCATACCGCATGAACACGGAAAACTTCTAAAGAATCATAAATAATGCCTCTGCCCCCATTCCCAGCACGTTTGACAGATTTGTTTACAAATGGACGCCAACTGCGTCTGGACTTTGGCCTAGCGCGGTCCAATTAATTAGGATTGGCACATTTAGAGGGAAATTACTTTACAAAGGTATATGCCCCTCCCGTTTCTCATGTTGTATTCTAAAGACATAAACTTGAGTTTGGTGGCTATGGGGAGGGGACGGGGAATTACAGCAGTTAAAAGCGATTTGGAGGGGTACTTTAGAGTGATTCCTTCTTCTACATGTTTAATGTAATATTATCAGGCTATCGAATTTAGGGTGGGGGCATTCTCCTTTATGAAAACATAATTTGGTAGATTATCTCGTCCCCTCTCCAAATTTCATCAATTTCTTCACAAAAATTAAAGTATTACGACAGCAAAAAAGGGGGTGGATGGGAGCGGGGAAGGCGAGGGCGGCAGGGGAGTGAATCTTTGTTATGATCTAGCTTATTTGCAAGTTGAAGCGACAAACTGGCATCGTTAAACTATTGAATTTGGGGTGAGGGCATTTTCTGTTATAAAAACATGATTTTGTAGATCGTATCGTCCCGTCCCCCATTTTCTAAAATTTCTTCACAAAAAATTGAAGTATTACGAATAGGAAGAAGGGTGGGTAGGGAAGGGGTGGGGGCGGCAGTGCTACGGTTCTTTGTTAAGATCTCCCCGTTTGTAGGTTTCAAAAGGCAAATTGGATCACCAAACAATGACTTTGAGGTGGGGGAATTCTTTTACTGTGAAAACATACATACATGGCATATGATAGTGTCCCTTCCCCTCCCCATTTTCATGATTTGTTTCCCCGAATGAAGATAAGGCGATGCTTCCATCATCCCTCTCCCGTGCTCAGTGAATTTCCTCATATTTCTCACTTCACAAAATGCTAGATGTCCACTCCCCCTCCCAGTTTTTGTGGGTATTGTTGTATTTTTTTTTATGGCTTTCCTCCATTTTGAATGTTTACGTAAAAGTGTCACGCATGCAGTTAAAAATGTCTTTCAACAACTTAGCGCGGCGTGGCCGAGGACTTCGAAGAAAGCGTGGCCGAGGACTTCGAAGAAAGCGTGGCCGAGGACTTCGAAGAAACCTGTCGCCAGGTTATAAACCACCCAGAAGTAACATGTCTAGGGGGACAGGCGGCATATCATTGAAGGAGATATTTTGTTGTTTTTCTGACACAGTTCTAATGATTTAAAAAATCGAATTTATACTGATGCGATGTCCCAGTGTGATATGTGGTAATAATGTTATACAATGGCACTTCCCTGACTATACATTATATAGTTTGGCGGCCATTAACTGGGGCGACAGCTCCCTGCTCGGAAGAAATGTACCGCTATAGTTTACGGAAGTTTTTTCATTCTTTGTATTTGCAAAGAATGTAGAACATACGTTTCCAAAACAAGGAGACAGCATTTGTTTGCAGTTTTATTGCTTATTATTATTTTTTACTATTATTTTCTATGATGGAGAAGTTTCGAGAAAATTTTCTTTTATCTTTGGAAACTTGTATTGTTAAAGTTTTATACAATTTTTTTGGACAAGGATTTAATATTCGGAATATAAATATCTTAGATCCGAGTAAATTGATGTTGTTATTTTCGTTGTGTATTCTCCCATACTTTTTTCAAGTGCGCTTTGTACTATTTTCCCGAAATTTTAAAGTCCTTACAAGTTGCCGATCGCTGCAATAAACATTGCGCATCTTGTTCTGTTTGTCTGAGGAATTGGGTCTTTTAAGGTTGGAAAACAGTTTTGCTGAACTTTTTTAACTTGACATGCTTTTGAAATATTCCATAGATTATCGTAAGCAATCAAGAAATGAATTACGAAAATCACTCAATTTCGGGCCGTATAATGGCCGTACGCTAAATTCCAACACGAAGTACAGCCGTATCGCTTTTTTAAACTACCAAAACTCAATTATATAGCAAAACTGTTTGGTTATAAGTTGATCTATTTTCACTGAAACTGAATTTACACACACAAATGTAGGCTACAAAATGTTGGAATTACAAATAACAGAAAAAGAAAAAAAGTACAAAGCAATATTGCTAGCTGACTAGCAACTAAAAATAATCTGCACATTGAAATTGGAAAACACTAAACTGGAAGGAGAGTAGAAACTTTATTTTCACAGGGGATCGTTTTAATTTTGGTTTGATTAAACTCGTTTTGTGATTCGAGATCAAATTGAATTCATGAATAATTTTAATTATTTTGATGTGATGTTCTAAAAATATTCCGATGTAAATATTCCAATGTGGTATTCACATACTATTGATGTAGGCCCTAAATAACTTCGATATGTTGTCGAACGTTTTCACTCAATTCAGACCTTTCATTGATTACTTAACTGAACAGGCATGGCAATATTTTTATGTTATAACGACACTATATGGCTACTCGCTAATTACTTCAAATTGTTTCGCAGTGGCGATGGCTTGTGCATTTCCAAACTCTCCTGTAAAGCGCCGGTAAAGCCGCCGGTAAAACACCGGTGAAGCGCCGGAACAACTCGCAGGTGTCTAACTGCTCGCATCGGTACTGTAACTTTGTGTTTCAATTATAAATTAAGGAATAAAAAATAATTGTATCAACAAATTTTGCACATGGATCTAAGTTAATGACTGAAAGGCTTTTGAATTATACTTCATGCACTTGCCTTTCGAGATATTTTACTTCGTACGCAAGGTTTTTTTGGCTATTACACACTTAAGTTATAGTTGGTGGTTTCCCAACATTTTCTAAATGAACAACAAAAATGGCTTTTCACCAACCTGTATGAACATTTCTATGACATAAACATCTGACTCAAAATCTCTCATCAATAATTAATCTTGGAACCATAACTATGATTTTCACATTCTTCACAACGGTCTAAAAATCTCCATTTAGCAGCATACTGAAGCTACAGTACAATGTGGGATCAATCAAAAAATGTAAGAAACCCATGCGTCCTAATAGGCCCTAGTTGTTTGTGTCAATAAACCAACCAGCCATATGCACAGAGCAAATGACAAATACTCAGGCATGTTTGCAGCCCAAATTGGCAATTAAGGTCTGCAACTTGCTGGCCGGTGCTTCCTGAGTACACAAGACGAATCTGACAGCTGCCCACAGCAACAAATCATCTTCCACAGATGGCAAAATGAATTTTGGAGTTGACACTTAATTTACGACATGATTAATTAACATGAGAGCAATGAATTACATTTCTAACCAAGCTTTCTTTAATCATGGTTCTGGTTTATGAGGCCAAACCATTCAGTTTCTGATATCTGCCTTCTTATGGTGGTAGCTACTGATGTTGAGCAAGTAGATCGACCATCAAACACACAACTAAGCAGCCTGTAAGATACTCCACGAAAATTCCTAAACAAACATACAAGCAGTTAAATAACCTTGCCAATCCCCTACAAACACCCCATACCCATTTTTTTTTTGAATTTTAAGTATTGTTTAATGGTAGTGTGTACTATTTACAATATTTCAATGGTAAAGATAAGATCTTTTATTTGAAATTCATTTCCCATCCCACTTAGCTGAAAATTACACAACACAAATATAAGCAAAAATTACTCAAAAAAATGTGGTCCACTTTTCTAATTAAATGGGAACAGAACATTTTGTTTTACTTTGATGTCATTATGTGCTATTTGCCTTTTTGTATTTGTTACCTTAAGTGAGATAATTATACATTATTTAATCATTCCAGGTCTGTAAACATAGGCCTTCGAGATTTGGGAGAGCAACGTGGGTTTCCCCACCCCCTCTCTCACACACTTGTTGTCTTAATTTATATCTTTTGTATGTTTTTATATAATCTAAGCATGATTTTGCACCCCCATACTTTTAACTTTTCCCCACTCCCCCCCCCCCCCCTCCATCTTCAGTAGGCAAATCCCGCCTATAGTATTGCTAGTTTGACGTTATATAATATTTTGGATCCTTTTCACATTTTCTTAAACTCTTTTGCAGTCAGCACTTTTGTCTGATCGCCAGTCAACAACCGAGAACATATATTATGGCGTAATCAACAAAGCCATTTGGTCAGCTGTAATAAGGTTGATTTTTAGTAGAAAGACTGAAAATAGAACAAGAAATCTATTTCATCATTTTCTAACGTACTGTACCCTAGATCTTGCCTTTGAATTGGTTATAATATGCCAATTGAATTAAGTAGCATTTGTGAAGTATAACTACAACCTACAGTTACAGTGTATGTTCAACCTACAGTTACAGTGTATATGTACAACCCTTATTTCTTGCTCAAGTTCACCATAGTTGCTGGTTTCTAACACACTATAAGCATTGATTACACAAAAGATACTTTTGTTAAAAAGAGGCACTTCAGCTTTCCCCGATGAGCCATGTAGTGAAAACCATTCTGCAAACCCTAACCTGCCTCAAACTCATATCTAATATGGCTCAGGGGGTCTCAGACTCACCCCCGTGCACTCCTCCAGGAGCCTGTCAGCACTCCTTCGGGAGCCTGTCAGGGCAGCGTTAGCGCCACCATACTGCTGTGATATCTTATTCCTTTTCACCAGATGTACCGTATGTTAAAAAACTTACTAGGTTGTTTGAAAATGTCTGGCGTAGATATTTGTCAAAAGGGGTGACCTTTACTTTTTTAAAGTTCTTAATGCACCTTATTGAAAATTGATTGTACGGACAGGAATCAAAGTTAATTCACTCAGAAACTGGTACTCTTCCACTGGTTGTAAGAAAAATATTTCAATAGAATATGGTACACATGTAAATTATGGCATTGATGCTGGGTTTTTTTTTCTTGTCTACTTTCAGCCATTACTACATACACAAGTCTGATGTAAACTTGAATACCTACCCAATGATATTTTGCATTTACAAGCATTTTGGAATATTTTCTTCAACATATTTTGCTTCCTTTTACAACACACCTTAATCTTTTTTGAGTTTTCCAAACTTAATATCATCACTTCATACTCCTCAGCTTTATACTACTTTAATCTCAGCAAAATTATGAACTTAAATGATATAAACACCTGGGCAATTAAAGCAACAGAATGCTGAAGATAATATGTACTTTTGCAATGTCATCCAGGTTTAGGTATAAAGCCTTGTTTTTTAATCCAATCCAATGTTTTATTATTCTATTAACCATTACTAAACTAAGCATGTACAGTAGACCTAATCACAAATTACTTGCTGAATTAAAAAAATTATATTATCTTATCATTTATTTATGAAAAAAACAAATGCATATATTGTCTCAGTTGTCCATACTTTCTAAGGAGATAAATCTGTAACCATTACTTAAAATGGGTTCCCAAGCAGAAAATAAGACTGGAAGCCTGACTGCCTGAGTAGTAGAAGTTATGATATTGGCATAACCTTAACTTGCCTGTAAATTCAGTATGCATTGCTTATCCCAGAAGAAAATTCTAGCTGGGAATTTTCCAGCTGGGAACTTTTACTCTGGAATGTGGCACAATTCCCTGAAGGTTCCATTCCAGCTGGAAACAGATGCTTCCAGCTGGAACCAGCTGGGAATTGTGCCAAATTCCAGATATAAAATTTCCAGCTGGATCATTCCCAGCTGGGATTTCCTCCTAGGATTGCATTGTTATAGCAAAACAAGGGACCATGGGTGTAGTTCTGGGAGTCAGCTGGTGACTGCATCCCAATTTTAGGGAGGGACCAACTCACTTGGACGCAGAGTGAATTTTGGAGGTTAGAATTAAATAAAACGTATGGCGATAAGTAGGTGTTAAATGCAGTTAGTTGGTTGATGAGGTTAACGACAAGGTAACAATGGTTAATTTATGATTAAAGCTGTTGGACCCCATGTGTACTCCTTTTTTTCAACTAGGAAGTACCTCATCAAATGTTCAAGCTTTGAGGACGCATCACTTTTTAGGCCCACCAAAAGACTTGTCACACAACCTGACTATTTCATGACATAACAGGTCTAACCATTTGGATGTTCTAACACTAACGTTAAACAAGTTAAATTTGTTAGTCAACTGCACACCTAACTTTCGTGAATAATCTTAAACAAGGAGACAAAATGGTTAATAAATAAGTAGTTTTTACCTGAAGTAGAGCTTCCTCCACTACAGAGACCTGATGTATATGTTCCTGGCTGGGTCCTCTACTTGGTCCACGGCTTGGCACATTTTTCGCCCTGCTGGGCCCAGGACTCAGTCTACCAACAGTGGAGTGGTGTTCACTTAATCTTCCCGCTACCGCTGGAAACATCCTCACGAAATATATCTTCTCTTCCGTGATTCCGACTTCCAGAGCGATTTAGAGAGCGAATTGAACCAGTTGTAAGAACACTGAACCGTACGTATTCTTTCAATTAAAGTTCTGTCCACATGCGTCGCGCACAACGCAATCTTAGCGATTGCTTGATCATACACAATAGGATACGAGTTACTTTTGTCATCATGGACTAAGTTTTGATTTGGTGTTTGGAGGTATATAAATCAATCTTTTTACCTCCGCCAACAAAGTTTGACAGAGGTTATGTTTTCGCCTCTGTAAATTCGTCTGTAGATTCTTTGTTTTTTCGTTTGTTTGTTCGTTTGTTCGTTCGTTTGTTTGTTTGTTTGTTCGTTCGTCGTTTGTTTGTTCGTTCGTCGTTTGTTTGTTCGTTCGTTTTGTTTGTTTGTTCGTTCGTTCGTGTGTTTGTTCGTTCGTTTGTTTGTTTGGTTTGTTTGTTTGTTCGTATCTTCGTTCGTTTGTTTGCCTGTTTTTGTTTGTCATCAAGATATTTCAAGAACTGATGACTGGATATGGATCAAAAGGGTGCAAATGGGGGGGGGGGGAGAGGGTAGGACATGCTTTCGCCCTGTTTGTCTGTCATCAAGATATCTTAAGAACTGATGATTGGTTTAGGATTAAATTTGGTGTGTGGTTTTGTTACTGCTTACGGAAGAAGTGATTACAATCTTAAAACATTGGAACATGGAAAGGGTGAAAATAGAGGGATGGGACATTTTAAGGTGAGTTTGTCTGTCATCAAGGTATCTCCAGAACTGATTATTGCAATTGAATAAATTCGGTGTGTGGTTTTTGTTACTGCTTTATGAACAAGTGACTTTGGACTAATTGGAACAGGGGAAGGGCAGAAATTGAGGGATGGGGTTGTTTTAGGATGAGATATGTCAAGAATTAAGCTGTCAAGACTTAAGTTTAAACTTTCCAATGGAATGTACTGAACAATGACTTTGCGCTCCCCCCCCCTTCCTTCTCCCGGGGGAGTGATATGTATATGTGCCGCCAGAGCAGGTGCCTTTTTTGCAGTGCAGGTATCATTTTTGAAATAGATTAACAAAAAATTGTACATTTGTTTGTTTTTTTAAGTCTTTTTCATCATTTTCGTAGTGCAGGTCTAAAAAAAAATGAAGTTTTGCTGTGTTCATTTTGTACTGCTGGTCCATTTTTTACAATATTTTCGTTGAATACTCCTACTTCAGGTATCAAAATTGACTTCTTTCATACTGCGGGTATCAAAATTGTATAATTGCATACTGCAATTACCAAAAAATCTGTCATACTGCGGGTATGTTGTTCGGCTGGTGGGCTGCACACCCAACCCACATGAAGTTCCCCCTCCCGCGGGAGCAAATGTTCATTACAGATCAAAACTTGGGAATGAATCTTGGTGGGCCTAGGATTTCTGAGGTAGATTATATTAAGTATGCATGGGGATCAAATTAACTCTGCTCTAGGCAGCTAGGCATGCATTGCAGGCATGTATGTTGCATCATGAGGTATGCTCTCTAAAGAGTGCTAATATTCTAGATATTTCATGGAATTGATTAAACGTTGTTTGGTACATCCACAAGGAATCTTTCAACCCTGACACCCTTTTGTGTGTAGTCACTAGCAGTGTGCATTTTTTCTTGACTTTTTTTTCTACCGGGATATGGTTTAAATCACATCATGGGGGGAAACAGCGGCGTAGCTAAAGGGTGCGGGGCAGGCAATTCTCCAGGCTGGAAATTTCCCAAAACTCGGAAAAATTTGTGCAGATTCTAATTAGGAAATAGAAACTCTGTATGTTTTTGGTAATGATGAAAGCTCACTACAAATTTCCGACCAGTTTCCTCAAAATGTCTAATGATTTTGCTCAAAATATCCGACTTTTCCCTTTAAAATGTCTGAAGTATTTCAGTTCAAAATATCTTAAAAAGTTATCGGGGGGGGGGAGGGGGGAGGTAGCTTGGATTATGAAATTTTTATGGTTTTCATTGCTTTCATCTGGATTACCAAAAAACATGTTGAGTTTCTATTTTGCAAATTAGAATCTGCCCCTCCCACCCCTCCCCATACAAATTTTACCATAAAGTTTGAGGAAATTCAGTGACTTTCAGCTATTCACCTAATCAACATTATATGAAAAGTGTCATTCCGTTGTGATAGCAACAATGAAGACACCACGGAAGAGTGTTTTTTTGGCGTGGGGGGAGGAATTCAGATTTAAATGGCAGTTGCATTTCACGTGCTTTTGATTGCTTAATATTGTTTCAAATCAAGGGTCTGAGCTTTGCTTTTCTCATAATTTTGGGAGCATAAAAGTGTGTCAAACCTAGGGACGAAGTTCCTGGACTCGGAAGCCATGCATTTATCGCAAATTTGAGAGCATATTGTGTAAATATTGTGTCGAGTTTGAAGCCCTGTCGTGATTTTGATAACAGAAAATTGTGTCAAATCCATGGCATACGCTTTTTGTGATTTCGGTAGCAAAGAATTGCTTAAAATTGTGTCAAATCAATGAGACGAGGCCTTGGCTCAGGGGGCGAAGCCCCGGGAATGGAGGAAGCCATTGGCGTGGCGGCGTGGTGCCAGGGACAACTTCCCAACTTCTTTCTGAGAGGGCGCTGAATGTTCACAGGGGCGCAAAAATTGTCCTGAGAATATATCTTTAAATATTTTTCATTCTCAACTTCTGCAATTTGTATTATTTCAGAACAAACTTTGTAGATGTTTTCTCTCAAAGCTTTATTCCTTTATAAATCAAAAATATCATAAAAGCATAAAAATCAGGCTGGTAAGGCACCCCAAGTAAAGACATATATTGCAGTGAATAGGATCCTACATTTCAACATTCGTTCAAAAATGTGTATTCATATAGTGTGGAATTGACACGATTTTCTGATACCAAAATCACGATGAAAAACGCAAAACTTCACGGAGCCTCGCCCCTGGGCGCCTACCTGGGCGCCTACCAGGACTTTGACCCTGAATTTGACACAATATTAAGCAACTTTCTGCAATAACAACTGCAAGCAAAGCAGGGCTTCGCCCCTAGATTTGACAAAGTGTTAAACTAATTTTCTGATATCAAAATCACGAGAAATGTATAGGGCGTCGGACGGGGGACGGCTATGCCCCTGGGCAAGGCTTTTCTACCAGAACTTTTCCATAACTTTTCCCCTAGATTTGACACAGTTTTAAGCAATATTTTGCACCAATATTATGAGAAGCGTAGGGCTTCCGGGGACTTCGCCTCTAGATTTTACACAATTTTAAGCAATATTCTACTTTCAAAATCACGAGAAACAATGAGCTTCCGGCATGTCCGGTTTTCTGTACAGAATACGTATATACAGGTGTATAACTCGAATTAGCTTTGATTTCTAGTCAGCCCCCACTTTACTCAGAGAAAGCACCGGTAATTTTCTTTCATAAAACAATCATCATTATTTTTCTTACTATCTATCGGGAGTTGTTTTAAAATTTGAAGCTACAAAACGCTTAAATCTCACCAAGAAATGGATAGAATGGCGAGTCCTTACTCCTCCAACTTTTTTTGCACGGAAAATAGGAATCTTTTGCTTTCTTCAAAATAATAAGCAATACTTTTCTTGTTGTCTACGAGGCGATTTTCTTAATTTTGTTGATAGAAAACGCTTAAATTAAAGAAATGGATAGATCCCTGAATGTTCTGTGGGGTTTATCTCATGGATCCAGGGGCGCATATATAGGAAGAGTCACCTCTTAGGAGGAGGGAACTCGTGAGGGTGGGGAATTCTCATTTATTTTCGGGTATTTTTTCAATTTTGAGACACTTTTGCCAATTTTCGCAAAAGTTCGATTATTATCTAAAGGGAGGGGGTATTTCTTTAATATGGAAGTAATATGTTCAAGGGTGGTGGAAGGAATTTTGGGCAAGTTGAAATATTTCTAAAAAGTATTCTAAACAGAAAAAAAGAGTCCTTAGTTTAATGACATATACAATAATTTCATATAACTTGAAAAGGGCACCTCTCGTACTTCTGCCCCGTTACCCCCCCCCTTGTACGGTCGTCACTGGCAGGGGTGGCGTAATTTATCATGTGACTTTTCGCTGTTTGGATACCAATTTGCGGCCGGCTGATACCAAACTGCCAGGTACGTACCATCTATACTGCTAAATGGCTCTTTCCTTCTAAAAATGACTGTACGCATTTGCCTCGTAAGATTATTTTCAAATTTCCAACTCGTTAAAATACCACTAATCTTGTTTTAAATCAAGTTTCGATGCCACATACTTGGAATAAACGTTTGTATTTAAGTTATTTAGCAGTAAACAAAAGATGTAAAGTACACTTTTGGACATATAGAAGCAACGCTAGCTAAATTACTAAATCTATACATGAACATTAATTAAACAAAACACAAAAGTAGCAACGCTCTTTTATTATAATCGATTAAAATTTGACCATTTGATAACGTTTTGAAATCTTAAGCATGCATTAGTTAGCCTTTTTTATGTAAATATTATATAGGGCAACTTTAGTATTTTCTTTTGTAAATGTTCCAAATTATAAACAAAAGGGTTTTTGAACAAATTTAGCAGGAATAGACCTTTCCATAATTTTCAGTGACTGGAATGTGGAAAGAAATTTAAAAACTGCATAAAGATTGTGAGCTGTTGCTCAAGTCATACATCACAATTTTAGACTGTATTAAAAATCGATCAAACTTTAATTATAGGCATAATTCCAAAACTTAAAGTTCTATTATCAAAATTAAGATCTGCTTAGATTTTGATACTCTTCTAAATAATATAGAAAGTGCTAAGTGTTCATAGATATTTAAAAACTTGATAGTTTTATGTAATAAATGTTATTTGTAACGATTCCGTTAGAGGTGACGTCATCTTAAAACAAATCGCAAAGACGTCAGTAAGAACATGTCATGTACCTACGTCATCAACGTATTACAAGCGCCTGCGTATATCATATGGTGATTACGTTGTCCGTACAGTACGTATGTGTCATGACATTATGACACGACCGAGTTGAACAGAGCTGTACAAATTCGTCGTTAGTTTAATAATGGAGCTATAAACTGAAATTAACTCAGTTAATAGCTCGATGTTGTAATTTAAATGAGAAGACGAATAACAAATGTTGCCGTTGACAAAAGCAGATCCGAAACCCATCGTCTTATCCATTTCACCTAACGACGACGTATAGCCAGTGAAATTTCAACCGATCAAAAAATTAGAACTGAAATATCGCACCAACGACGACGAGGTTACAATGACGGGTTCGTCGCCTGCGTATTCGGTTATGATAGTAACAATGCTATCACGAAACGCTTATTCCGACCCGGACGAGAACACAGGTACGACGTACGGACAGACATAACATCGACAACCAAGTCAATATCCACGGCCTTTGATAACCAGTTGTGGTACACCAGCGTGTCTACCCAACCCAGGCTTAAACCCAGGGCCTTGTGGTCTGTAGACAGATGTGATAAACGCTATACCACAGTTAAAGGTTTTGTACAGCTTTATAAACAGTTATGGCATAGTGGCGCTACGTCGGAACTCATTATCTCTACTGTAGATGAAACGCCGATGTGCAAATCCTACAGTGATATCCATTTTGTCATTGCGCCACCAATTTTGTTATTTCAATCGATTTTGTTTTCCGAACCTTCTTCGCCTTCCGTCACTTTTATCAATTCTTTTCTTTATTTAGGTTTAGATCAGTTTGTTATTAGTACAGATACGCCCACTGAAATATGGAAACGGGTGATCCTTGAGGGTGGAATGTCATCCTAGTAGGTATATACGAATTAAGGTATTTCTCATATCATATTTAAAACAATTAAATTTAAGAATCTTTCGTTGGATTTAAAGTTATTTTCGAAAATTTTGGAAGAAATGAAATCCAGAACTTGAATTTTCAACAACAGCAATTGCATAGTTCATCATATAATTATATTTTAATGAGTGAAACAACTATATCAGGGACAAACTTAATTATCTCGAGTTGTGAAACGGAAATGTGGAGGGAAATACAGTGTTGAGATGAACGCATACGCATTCTCATTTGTGCATGAAGTTGTATAGTAGAGATTCCATCTGATATATAACATACTGTTTCCTTCAAGTTCTTCCAAAGTTCAAATTTGGACTTGCCATTTCGTGGATCAATTTCTAATATACAAAAGGAAATTAAAAAGCTTGAATTTATTTTACCGCACAGTTTGATGGTGGGCATATCACAGCAAGTTGTTTAATAGGCTATTTAACTTATTAGAGAGTTATATTTTAATGAATACAGCTAACAAGGTCCATCTTGATCACTACGAAATGTGAAATCGAAATTATATAAAGGACATATATTCAGTGTGCAGGTGAACGTCAAGGCTTTTGGTTAGATCATTTTAATTAAGAATGATAAGTATTTCTGTGGATGTGAGTAAATTGTAATCCCATTATATCTGCAGTAATACCTCTACCTCGTCATAACTCAAGAGATCCACTTCATTTTGATATTATCTTTCTGATATGCGAATTAATCAATAAAGGGTTCGTCCTAGCATAATTGCGCTTTCAGCCTCAGGTCGAATCAAATTTAGCAATACAAAATGTGTTGCCCCAGTATGTTGATAAAACGCCAGTAAAAGATTGATTGATAGAGATGAAAAAGTAAAAATTAGGGAGCGAGAGAGCGTTCAAGTGGGTCAAAGATTGACTCATTAATATAAAAGTGGGTCAATATATTTGAATAGCTGATGAAGGTCACTGATTGACAACAAGTGGACAAGAGATTGAATTGAGGGATTGATGTAAAGTGGATTTCAGATCGTTTGAATATAAGTCAAAATTGAACAAACACCGGTTTTGCCAGAAGTGGTTATTACGTCGCTTTTGGACTGACGAAGAACCGGCCTGAGTTTGAAGCCGTTGTTAATAGTAACGACAAGATTTATGTTTTAAAAATATGAAGGTGATACACATTTGAATGTATAATCAAGGTGCATACCATGAAATGTATCCACATAGAATAATATAACTTTGGTATTATTTAATATTGTAATCCATAATAATTAAATCAAATGCTAAAAATATAAAACATTACAGTTTTATCATTAATGACGTTGACTACATGACATCTGCTCTGCGTCACATTTTCAGTCAAACTTTCGAAAATTAGTCGCTTGTTTTACACACGCAGAAAATGTACCATACAATCCACATACACACAAACTACAGCTTACATCGAACTAAAGATGTACGATACAATCCACATACACACAAATTACAGCTTACATCGAACTAAAGATGTACGATACAATCCACGTACACACAAACTACAGCTTACATCGAACTAAAGATGTACGATACAATCCACGTACACACAAACTACAGCTTACACCGAACTAAAGACTTCATACACCGCACTAGTTTTTACATATTTGCAACCTGAATTTGCATTTTCGAAATCAGAATTTTTGGGGTCAGTATCGTTTTGCAGTACGAACACATCATACACTACAAACACATCATACACATTATTGTGTGAACTCCAAATAAACGTCAATATAAAACGATTACATAATGTCGACCAGACCAGATTGGATAAACATTATTTCAAAATTGGCAAATTAGGCGCATAAACTGCCAACACTAAGGTGTAAAACAAACAAGTATGTGTCACCGTGGCAGAACTACATCCCACTAGAACACTAGAAGCTGAAGGTGAGCTCCTCTGGATACAAATTTCATCATGCAGTCATGAAGCAGATTTTGATTAAACGGTGAAACGCTGTATTAATAGATTCACCCTCGAACTTTTTGATCGGTACTTCTTATACTCAAGCACAAACAAAACAATATAATGTTTCGTATGGTTACTAATAAAAAAAATGCTCACATCTTATAATTGAAAACAAATCTGACAAAATTCGGTCAACATGTTTAATATATACCTGTATATAAACCCAAGCCCCTTTTGGCCTTTAGCACTGCGGAATGGGGATGACATTGTCAAACAAACATTGACAATAAGGGTATATATTCATCACATCTTATTTTGAAAAGTTTTAAGCTTATTTAACTTAACAGGTCGAAAGGAAATTGATGCAAATGTTTATGTGGAAACCTCTGTTGGAATTATGAGGACTTTGAAAGGGATAGCAAGGGGAAAAATCGCTAGAGATTTGTACTTGCAACAGTGCAAAGAGTAAATTTGCTGAGGTGGATGTATCTGTGTTGAGTTCCTTATAGGCAAGTTCGTAATGTTTCTTTGACACAAGAATGCGCTCAGGGAAATACAGTGCATGCTTTCATGGGAAAAGTCGTCTTATCTTCAAGTTACATCAATATCCAAATACACAAAAAGCTAAAGCTAAAGGTAAATTAATATCATTGCACGTGGGAAATAGAGGGAAATCAGCAAAGAGCGAAAAATAGCCAAACAGGAGAGAAGTATCCATGGTCACCGTGGTTGTAAACCCGTTCGTCGCCTCTTTAAACCTAAAGACATGTCAGAAGAACACGTACATAAAGCCCACGAATTGATTACGTGCATGTAACCTTTCACGACCAAGATCTTCATCGTCGCCAGGCTCATTTGTAAGATAATGAAGTATAAAGCTCTACAGTGTAAGATAAACTTCGTAGTTATTTTAGTTCATTAACGCCTTTGTACATTAACCGACGTTTTTATGCACAAACATCCTAAGTAGACGCTCTGGATTAGAACAAATTGATGCAGCGCCATTCTCGATTTAGTTGATCGGTGCAAGATGAAGGTAGAGGCAGTTGGGCTGATTTGACTAAAGCTCAGAACAAATTTATTGTGAAATGAGAGTTTTCATTATCACTTTTTTTTCTATAGGGTATTTATATATAGAAATAAACAGTATGAAAACTTATTTTATTTACATACTGGATAATAATGATAATAATGATACGTATTGCCAATATTCATATCTCAAAATTATCTTATTACATTCATGGATGAAATCTAAAAGGTGTGGAATTCCTTTCCATCTCTTGGAAGAAATTTTCACACTAGATTTGAAGATGGTTTAAAGTCACAAGTTTGTACAAAGCTTTCATCAAAAGTAAAAAACAACATTCATTCCACTATACGCAATGAGTGGTTAATCACATGCATAAGTGCGTAGTCCGTAATCTTCTTTTACTCTTACAAAACAATTCTTAAATTCCAAGTTCACAGCTCATCTTATACACATGTCTCAAAACAATATCATTGCCTTGTCGGAGAACAGAATATAATATATATCATCTTTAAATTTAAAACTACACTGAGTATTTCCAATCTTCACCCCTACTACATATCGTTTTTTTTATCGTTATTACTGTATTTACGTACAGGTCGTGACACAACATGTGAACCCCTATCGAGCCACATCAGGATCACGTTCACTTCAATGAGAAGGTTTAAGCAAATTAAGTATCTTATCATGAGTGATTTAAAGATACGCTGGAGAGCTAAAAACATTAACAATGTATGGGAAATTTTTGATAAACATCATTTTTCTGTTTGGTCTCTTGCTCGAGTCATAACATCTTACATATATTAAGTACGTCAAATCTTCAATCAAACCAAAGTTATATAATTGTACTGATGAGTCCTTTTTAGAATGCAGACCGGAAGGTTTTTATATTTTGCTCGATATCTTCATTTGTACCCAAAATGATAAGCCTGGATACTATGATGGGGTTGCACGTTATGATTTGCCCATTATAATACCTTTATTTTGTGTAACAAAAAGCATAGGTTTACAGAATATGAACTTAGAATTCGGATTGTGCACAAACATTAAAAAATAGTAAAATTTTCAACAGGTGTGACACTCTGCTATACATCTTATGCACGAAATGAGAGGCTTAAACGAGGGACGAAAAATAGAGTTTTAAATATGCGACTAAAGACGTGGTTTGAATCAGTAACGTCACGATAAACCACCATCCACTTCATACAACATACAAGACTTGCATGTCGCTCGACGCAAACAGGTCTGTTGCACTCGACATCTGATTACAGAGCAAAAAAACTGAGGCTGTTAATAGCTATAGTACTTTTGAAATTTCTGTCAATAATCGTATTTGTACAGTGAAGGTTAAAATCAAATCAGTTTCACATATTCACGTGCTCCCAAAAGGCGGGAAAGAGGATGGTCAACCTGAATTGTGTGTTTAAAAGCTGATTAAAGAGACTTTCGAGAAGAAAAGTAAACATAGAATTTTAGCTTAAATGGCTCGTGAAGCTCCCGATGAAGCTTGAAGATTATTTGATGCATGCAAAACTTTCATTGTATTAAAACGGGGAAAAAGAGGATGATATTCTTCAAATTTTAATTGTTAGAATTGATGAAGACTATTCTTTTTATTCAATTGATTCTGGTTCAAAGTGTCATATTAAGAACCTTTTTATTGCATGTGGTAGGGAATAGAAAGAAAAAAAAACGAAAACGGATGAACATGCCCATGATAAGATCTGCTCAGTGCTGCATTACAATTTATAAGACCGAGAACATATTCAAACCTAAAGTAGCCCATTTCTAACCCATTTTTATTTCTATAGGGTAATTTCGTATTCTCAAGGATTTTGATAAATTTGAAAAGATTTTAGCAAATTTTGGCCATATATATTCATCATCAGCACTCGGCATACAGTCCGGGAGCATACCTAATAATATAAACATGTATAACACCAAAAATATTAGAGGCATGCAGCCGGATTGTTACGCTGTTACGATAAAATGTCATGGTTTATAACTTATATATTTAAATTATTAAAAAACATTATGTTGAAAAACATTTGAATTTTCAAAATGGCTGCTTCGCGCCTAAGCCTAGCTCTATTGTCTATTATTTCTAATATTTCGGAAACGGCGTGGTAAACATATCAAATGGAGTGGAAACTATTTAGCCATGACAGTTATGAAGGTACGGTATTTTCATGAGTTTCAACTTTCCCCAAGCAAAGATATCTTTTCCAGACGTATTTCAAATTTAAAATATGTAACATTACATAAGGCTTTACCGTAAGGCAAGCAAAGGATCATGGGAAATATTACAAAATGACGGCTTTCATGTAGCAAAATGTTCCTATTTTTCGAAACATTTGTCTTCCCATTAATAGGCATGCTCCCGGACTGGCAAAGTCAACTGACCGTGGCCGCATTTTCCTAAGATTATAACGATTCAGTGGAATAGTAAGTAACGCTGCTGCCAATTGTTCCCGTGGCATTGTAGCATACCTCAGTTGGCTCATGCCAATATTGTGCGCCGACATCTTCGACAGTACTACTTGCAGCGCCCTCATTAAATATTTCTTAAATAATGTACACACTGTGTCAGTCAAGCTTTGTACGAGCGTACGTACAGTGTATGTATGATTGCATACTGTATGTATGGAGTGTGGGGCAGTGATGCGTGAATGTTCGGTGGCCTTGAAATGTTCGATTTTCCAACATGTAAACAATCAGAACATCGCTGATGTAATGGCGTTTATGTCACACCCCACACAGTCACGTTCACGACCCAGCGAATCGTTCATGTCACACCCCACACAGTCACGTTCACGACCCAGCGAATCGTTCATGTCACAACACAGTCACGTTCACGACCCAGCGAATCGTTCATGTCACACCCCACACAGTCACGTTCACGACCCAGCGAATCGTTCATGTCACACCCCACACAGTCACGTTCACGACCCAGCGAATCGTTCATGTCACACCCCACACAGTCACGTTCACGACCCAGCGAATCGTTCATGTCACACCCCACACAGTCACGTTTACGACCCAGCGAATCGTTCATGTCACACCCCACACAGTCACGTTCACGACCCAGCGAAACTTGGGGTAACCTCTTCCAAGTTATATACGACATCCAGCCTTGTCTGATCACATGACCATACCAAGCGGCTTTTCTTTGTAGGTAGCACGGAACTAAGAAGGTATCACTTCGCTATCCAAAAATGAGAACCATGAGAGAAAAGGCTAATACAAATATTTTCGAGAGGTCCCATTTCACAGGACAGGAAGCTGAGACGTTGAAAATTAAAAAATTGGTAGAGAAAGGATAGGACTTGACTATGCATGTCCAAACTTGACGAGATTTGGTTTAGTAAAAGTTTCATGGGGAACTATTTTACCATAGACCCACACCAAAATTTGAGTGATTTGGTGAGGGTGTATAACACCTCTCACTTAAGCCTAAAAAGGGGCCAAAACCTTTGATGACCCTCTACTGAAAGTACCTTTATCCGAGAGATATTAGATGGTACTTTTTGGAAAACATCACCTAAGTTCCCAAATCTATAACATTCCAGTACAAAAAGGACCCCGAACTTGACTCTTTCATCATAAGCTTCAATGGGGGAAAATAATTAGTTCTTTGCTACCTGTAAGTGTAACATCTCATCGCCAGAAAGGCACCATCGACCACGTATATTTTCCGACAAGCTATCATTTGGTGACAAAATCTAGTGACAACATATATGTTCATTCACCTTTATATCAAGCCAGGACAGTTGAAAACACTTCAATACACAACCTGACAGTAAGAGATTTAATCATACATAGTAGTAAGTTCCATTGAAAAGAGTAACGAAAATGTCATTAGCAATAGGTTGCCCAAAGTATATTTCAACATTGAATTGCTCTTACTGTTTTAAGTCTTTATGATGGTGAATGTATATATACCTATCGATATGAGAAGTATATGAAGATGTTTTTCGGAAAACTTTAATCTGAAATCATTTCTGAGCTGAACATTAAACTGATAAATTTGTCTGATTTATTATTATCCTCCCGGCTTTACTCAATAAGAGGAACAGCAATATAACTCTACACATCATCAAAAAGAATCTCGAACAAACTGTACAGAGGAATAACATCCAGAAATACTGCCCAAAGATGAGTATTCCCGGCCATGGCATGCATTGCGATATGCTAAACACCTTCATGAACATGTAAATTACAGGCAGATTATCCCTAAGACAACGTTCATGGGGTACTAATACCTAGATTTCCTTTGGGAATTGAAACAAATCTTCAGGCACTTAAGAACAAATCTAAGTCAATTTTTTTCGCAATTATTTTCTACTCGTACGTGACTTGCAAAGAAGGATGTAACATCGATAGTTGTTTGATTTACGAAAGAAAATTAAACTGATGTAGTGAAGATTTATTTTGATACAATTTATTTGCTCTGATATCAGAACATATCATCACAATAAAGAAAATGTCAAAAAGGAATACAACTATCATAACATAATTCATAAAGCATAATTGTTCGTAATTAAAAGTTAAACATTCTAAAACTTACTAACAGAAAAGAAAAGAAAAAAAAAAAAAAAGACCAGAAATATCTTGAGAGGATTCCGGATACAAGAGAAAAGTTAAACAAGAAGATACAAAATTGAAAGCCATTTTTCATTATGGGACTTTAACTTATCATTCCTTGTTGTTATATGCTCTTCTGATTAATGAATAATTTTCAATTTAAAAATCAGGTGACGAACAGATGGGCTATTATTTTGCATTTTACGTTCATAACGTGCTTACCAACTAGAATGGGAAATGGGAGATTAACAAAATAACTGATAATCTTTTGCCAAAAAAACTTGGTAGTCCGGCAATCAACAAACAAATGTTGGAGTGATTCTGAGTCTAAATTACAAAATCCACATAGTGGGGAGTCAGCCAGGCCCACTTTGAAAAGCCACTCATTTAAAGGGCTTATATTATACAAAAACAATTATTTGAAAAGCTCTCGAGTTGTTATCTATTGTTATCAAGAAAGGAAGATTGAAAATATGGCGAAGATCATTTTCAGAATAAACATAATTATATGTTTATAAGTTTAGTCCAGACTATCGCGAGGGGAATATACGAAGACACTGATACCTCATAAACAATCTTACTCTTGATGGTCTCTAAGTTATAACATAGGCCATTCATACATAATGTTATATCCGCCTTATCACTTGTACCAACATCAATGGCCCCGTGGTAAGGTAGTATACCAACCGAATTTATCATCTTTTTCTAATTGCTTAGGAGAGCGTTGAATATGCCTTACATTTTAAAATAATCAGTATTATTTAAACCACTCTGATGGTAAAACTCGAAATTGTGGAAATTTTTCCTCATATCTAAAATATCTCGGACTTTTGAAAAGCCCTTTTCCATGATAAGATAATAGTTCTGTGATAGACAGACTTGCCCCCTAATTTCACATGTTTGTTGTTCCATAAGATAATATTTATGATATCATCCGCATTGTTAAGAATAGGGTTGCTAAGGTTTGACCACATCTTTAAAATTTCTTTATAGAAAATAGGTACATGAACTGGGATGCAGTCAACATCAAAATTACATTTTAGCAAGAGAATACCCCCAATTTTGTGAAGGAAATGGAGGACTATCAGTTTCCAGCCAAGAGAGTTGGAGGACTTTAAAAGTTTTAGCCACATCATCTTATTTGACACAATAAAACTCTTTAAGTGAATCTAGTCAGTAACCATAGCTGTGCGCTTTATTTTGTCTTACCCCTTCCAAATAAAGTTATATAATATTCTCTTAATTTTGTATTATAACTCGCAGGAATGCTGGGTAATGAGCTCACATGTTATAGTTTGGAGATACCGAACCATTTGATAATCTGAATTTTCCCAAGAATCGACAAATTTCTAGCCCTCCAAAGATTGAGGTTATTGCTAATATCTTTAAAGATATCATCCATGTTTTTATTCAGTACTGTTTTGTTGTTGTACAAGATGTAAATACCCAGAATCTTCATTGTACTGACCCAATTGAATCCAGCCACTTTCGTGTCGGTTGTTTACTCTCTGAAAATTATCCCCCAAGCCCATAGCAAAAGTTTTAGTTGGATTAATCTTAAGGTAAGACGACTTTTCAAAATCCTTAAATACTGTCAAGATATTATGTAACGATTGCTCATCTCTTGTAAAAACTGTCATTTCAGCATTTCATCTGCAAAAAAGTGATAGTTTGATATACTATTGATATTCTCAATCCTAACCGGGATACCACGTATATTGTCATTATTCCTTAACTTAACAGCTAAAGTTTCAATTTAAAGTCTGAATACTTGAGGAGATAAGGGATTCCCTTGTCTAACTCCACAAGTTAAAGGGAAGTATCCTGTTGACAACTTCCCATTCATAACACAACCTTCACTATTCATATAAAAAGTTCTAATCCATTGTATTATTGATGGTCCAAAATTATAAGCTGTCAGTGCTTAGAACAAAAAGTCATGACTTAGAGAGTCAAAAGCTGTACGGATTGCCTCCGCATTGTTCCTCCTGAGGCGGGGGGAGCATTCTGGTCAGGGTGAATGATATAATCTAAAATCCCTTTCAAACGTCCACATTCAATAATGAAATAGACCTATAATTCTCCAACAAAGATTTATCCTTTCCATCTTTAGGTATAACAACTATGACACTTTGCCTCTGTAATGCCGATAATTCACCTTTCTCGTATATCTCATTTAAAGAATCTACCACCAAATCTCTCTCGTAATTCCAAAAAGTACGGTAAAATTCGCATGTTAAACCGTCGTTCCCTGGAGATTTATTAGTGCCAAAGCTACCTAAAATTGCTAAACACTTCTCATTAGCCAGCTTGCCCTCAATATTCTTAGCATTATAATTAGGTAAGGTATTTATGTCATTGAAGAATAACCGTCATTAACCACATGGTCTGATTAGAATAACTTAGTGAAAAAACTCTTAATTGAACTGATAATATCATGAGCATTTGTTAACATACTACTGCCATCTTTTACCATACGTATGATGGTTTTTGCGTTCTTGTACTTTTCAAGAGAGGCAAAATACTTCGTGTTCTTCTCCCTGTGTTCCATTCAATTAGCTTTAGACAGTTAGACCTAATTATTATGCCTTCTGTAATTTCATTATGCCAATGCTCAAGCTCATCTTTTCATGCTTTTGCGCTATCCAAATCATTCAAAAGTGAACCGCGGTCACCCTGTGCGGTAACAACCTCCAGTGACAGCTCTAGATTAGTAATATGCTCAGATAACCATTTCATTCTATTCTTTCTCCGACTAGTTTTACCGCGTGCGTAAATGCTGGTAGTATTTTGACGGGTCTTTAATTTTAAAAATTCCTATTTAAGACGATAACCAATTGAAAGCAGTAGACTCATGAAGCCAACTATCAAAATTGGAATAAAAACCATCACAAAAGTAACCATCTCTACACAATGAGTTATCAAACTTCCAATACACAGTTCCAGGGCATTATCCTCCGTGGAAGTGAAACACAGTTCAATAGCCATATGGTCAGTGCTAAATGAATTTGTAATGTCAACCTTTGATACGTTATTCTGTAAACTATCTGAATGAAATCAGCCAATAATGTAATCTACTTTGGTACCAAGGTGTCCTTCTTCTCCAAGCATATGGCTTAAGAGGTTTTTAATACTCCATATGTCAATTAAGTTAAAATAACCTATTAAGTGATTAACACTTTGAACGACCTCTCTATTATTACAAAAATGATAAACTGCCAACCCTATATAACTTGGAGTCCATCGGTAAATTGAAGTCCCCACCAATAATTATGGGGATATAAAACTGTCATCATAGAACTCATCCAAAACCTCTTGCAGCTCATCCTACTCTCTATAGTTATCGTTTGTGGGAGCGTAAATATTAGCCATAATAATGGGCTAACCCTGAATATTAGCCTTGATAAAAATATAACAACCGTTCATGTCACTCATGAATATACACATTCAAAGTCAACGTTCTCCTTTATTAATATCATAACCCCCTTGCTGTGTGAGGAGCCGTGTGAAAAGAACATCTTGCCTCTTCAAATTAAGACGCCACCTTTTTTTGTCCTCCTGTTTAGAATAGGCTTCCTCAAGAAAACTTATGTCTTTCCTTCTTCTTGAAATCCAGTCGAAAATCTTTTTCCTTTTTTCATAATCACGCAAACCTCTTATTTTCACTGAGATGAACTTTATATCAATTTGAGATAAGATATTCATATTATGAAGAGCGAGAGAAAAACAGTTTCTGTTTAAATTACAAAAACGGAATTACACCAACCACTGACAAAACAAAGACAAAAATCACTCATCCACAGATGCGTGTATAATGAGTCATTCAAGATTCTTTTTTGGGGAACCTCTCTCGGGTAAACTGTCTATAATTTAACTCAGCTTAACCAAGATGATCGTTTTACTTTTGTTATTTCACCTCCGTACGGAAATCCACCGCCATCTCTTTGTCAGTGCGCCATCTCCCTGCATAAAAGCGATACCGATGACCCTGCTTGTAAGCCTCTTGTACTTGTTTTGCCCATTTCTTTTTCTCTGCTAGATCTTGTTTAGTCAGATTGTCACTTAGGTGAAAAGAGTCGTATCTCAAAACATTTCGGACTTATTTTAACAGAATATTTATCCGTATATCTTAGCATCTTAACTAAGATGTGACGAGGTTTTCCTTCTAATTTCCAGCCATCGCGGTGGATACATTCTAATGAAGGTTCCTCCATCTTAATCTTCTCCTTCATCAGCTTTCTCACCCAATCATGGATATTTTCATTAGGTTTTTACCTACACCAATTATACGAAAGTTGTTTTTTCTTAAATTTCTTTCACTTCTATTAAGTTGACCTTTTAAAGATACTATTTCGTTTGCTGCAGCACTGACTAGTTCATTTACATTTCTTAAAGTTTGACTGGGTGTTTTGAAATGAAGTTGACAGCTAGTGGCCAAAGTGTTTATAGTAAGAATACTTTTAATGATTAAACTTTTTTAAGCAACAGGAAATCCCAAATCCTTGAATTAACTGACGATAGATTCCACGATTGTGAAATTTAGTGAAGATGGCAGAATATGGTGTAGCTAGTGATTTGATTTGATAGACTGTTAGATAACATAAAATACCCAAACATCTATAATGTAAACTCATGATGACGACAGTTTAACAAAGTTTTACAAGTGGCCAAAAACCGTCCCATCACAGTAAAAAGTGAGATGGAAGCAATTTCTTAAAGAAATTGGGATAATTTCCACCAATGCCATATGCCGTTACTTCAGTTAAATGAGATATCATGTCCCTAAATGACACAACATTCACTTGCGGTGTTCGCTGAGTTCTTTGGTTTACGTTTTATCAAGTTATTTCAGATTCTTCAAATCAACTATTCTGTAAGTCGATATCTTAAGATCTTTGAATTATTGATCGCTTAAAGAATGGATTTCGATGAATATATATTGCATCAAACTTTACATAAGTTTCAACATATTCGCTTGTGTCTTCAAAATCCATCATCGTTTTCAATGCTTATACATGTTTCTCAGATTTCATAGCAATCAATATTATTAATCTATACACCTTACATGCTATCGGATTTCTCTTCCTATGTCCTATGCTTTTCAATACTATAATCACACCTTGGTAGTTCCAAAAAGACTTTGTCTTTGTTGTAATTAGGTTTTACTACAAGTGAGGATTTATCTATGACAAATCCCTGCTCAAAAGAAGAAAGTTTCTTAATTACATTCCATATCTAGTACATGCGTTGTTTAAACGAAATCCACCAATGAATCTGATCTTTGTCCCCACAAACATATTTTTGTAATCGCACCTTGATAATAGCAAAATATATTTGACGAAAAAACCATAGTTGCACTTTTAAATGTGATTACAATTAGAAGAAATGCAAAATAGTTTATTATATTAGGTTCCATTTGAGCGAAGAAGACCTAAGGAATGTTTTGTTTTGAGCTCCTACTGAGTCTCTGTTATCAGTCCAGCCCACGCTGACGATTGGAAGATCTCTCGATTGGGAGATCGAGAAATGCGCAGTGACCATAATTTAAATTGTTGCTAATAAGTTCAGCCGTTTTTTTTTTTTTTTTTTTTTGTCAAATTCTGTATTTCTAAAGTAGCATACTTTGGAAATTATATTGGAATTGATATTTGAGAATGATTTGAGCTTTTGCTGGTAAATAAGATATTAAAATCTGCTCTTCGGAAAATATTGAAATCAATTTTTAAAGATTACGTTGAAATTCCCTGATGAAAGTCAATTTTGTGCTAGTAAAAATGCATGAAATGGAGAAAATAATTGCATCGTTCTGTTACACCAATAAAATTTGAATATTTTGCGCCCATTTTTCCTACCGTTGGCTTAAACCTATTTTACTGTTATGTTTTTCTTTAGAGAGATTTGGATTTGGAAAGATGCATTGTGGGTTATAATGACAAGAAATCTACCGTGAACCAGACTGGTATATCGCACCAAATTGATATGTAAATCAATCATCTACTTAACAAAGTTAAGACTATCATTAATGAATAAAGAAACACTATAGAAATTCTCTAATTTGCATGACACTTTTGGAATATTGATTAATATCAAATCGTCATGATAGGATTTGCCCCATGATGGGAGAAACATCAGGATTAAGAATTCGATCAACATAGAATACAGGAACAAATAGCACACTGTTAGCTGATTCGAGTATGGTCTTAACAAAAATATAACCTGGCAAGAACCCCAAGTAAACGGTTTTCCCTCATATCGTTCCATCTGTTCATTGGACACGACAAGAGGAATCTTATATCTGTATATATACGCATGATACTTAGGCAGAAACTCAAAGTCGACCTTTCATCTAGTATGATTTTATCAGTTTTTATCATGTAAAGCTATATACACTTGCTTTCATTTTATTGCATATGCATCATGCTGAAAGCTGTATTAACAGTTTAAGGTATAGCCATCACTTTAGGGTGCATGTAAACCTCAAACAGTCAATCAAATAAAGGATTAGTTAAGTGATCAAGCATGATTATATTTAGGCATGTTATGTAGGTATGGTTCAGACTGTGAGGTGCAGCTGGGGCAAAACAGAAGAACGGGAATTTAACATGAGGCCTTCGCTTTAAAGTGCATAATTAAGGATCTTTTGTAGTGGGGTTCAAGATTAAGAAATCACTGGGTAGCGGAGAGAGACCCTTCTTTTCATATTGAAAACCTCTACAGAGTTGATATTTACAATTATACAAGAAAATGATTCAATCAGATAAATACACAGAATAAAACACTGAACATGAAGACTTTTAAAGACATAAAATCTAATAAATATGTGGAAACTAAAATACACAGGTTTGGGAATTAATCCATTTTTAGCTTTACCATGTGACCATGGCCAACCATGTGACCATGACTTACCATGTGACCATGGCCAAACATGTGACCATGGACAACCATGTGACCATGGCCAACCATGTGACCATGGCCAACCATGTGACCATGGCCAACCATGTGACCATGGACAACCATGTGACCATGGCCAACCATGTGACCATGGACAACCATGTGACCATGGACAACCATATGACCATCGCCAGCCATGTGACCATGGCCAACCATGTGACTATCGCCAACCATGTGACCATTGCCAACCATGTGACCATGGCCAACCGTATGGCCATATCTGTAATCATGACTGGCTGCATGTGTTATAATTGATGATATTTGTTCCGCGTGTAACAAGGACAACATGCATAATCCCATTGTTATGCTCCGAATTTTTAGGGCTTTTGAGCCATATATTTTGGAGGAAAAGAAAATTTGTTAGAATTCATTATTTTAGTATCATTAGACAGTGTCTTTGAGCAAATTGTTTTTTATTAATCTTCATCAATTAAGCCATAATTTGTCATGATGTACACAACCTAGTTGAGACACTACGAATCATTGGACCCTTATTGATGGAAATATCTCAATAATAACGAATCGAATGATTAGAGGCTTTGAATGGTATAATACCGCAGGAAAATAACATTATGTGAAATATGAATTTAATCAAGATATATTTTGAATCAACGAATGTAAGAAAAATTGCTTCACCAACATCAAATAATGCCAAGATGCAAAATAAATTATTAATAGATATTGAGTGATTTTGAGCTTTTTGAACTTTTGAGAACTTTGTGAAATGTGTAAGCTATCTTTAAAAGTTGAGAGTGACTGGACGGTAAGGTGTGAAAATATAAACCCGAAATCATCCGCTTTGTAATTGTAATATTTCAAATCTTATTTCTTATTTCAAGTATAATGCCCCCTTATCCCCCTTACCCCTTTCTCAAAAAAAAAAAAGTCATATTTGAATTCATGGTACTTTCTGTAAATTCTTTTATTAATCTGTTTCTGACATCACACCACAAAAAGCGGGTAGCAAGAACATTTTTTTACCCAAATTATGTCACAGAAGTGGCATCTTTAAAACAATATATTTCATTTTTTTTCATTATGTCTAGTTCCATTTTAATTACACAATCGCGAAACATTGACATCGTTGAGAGGTTTTCTATAGGTTCTCCCTCAACATCATAACAATTTGGATGTACACGCGAAATAATGACACCATTGAGAGGATTTCTCTAGGTCCTCACTCAATATCATATCAATTTGGATGTAGTCAGCCAAACTTAATTTTCCGTCTGATCTTATTATTAGCCCAGTTTGGCTACAACTTGAACAGTTGGACTAACTGATTAATTTAACTAAATATTCCAAAATGTGGGATAAGCATCAAATAGACAACTGTTAATGTTTTCGATGAAGCAATAAAGAACACATTTTAATAGCTTTAATCGATTCTGTATATATTTGTATTAATTTCTTTTTCCTGGTTTTGTTGTGATTTTCATTGTATTATCTTGTTGTTCATGTTGCTATTGTAGCTATAGTACGGTACTTTATTATATCATATATTGCAATTTCCTGGTTAAATTGCCATTTTTCTTTACAACCAATATGTGGTTTCAATGGACATTGGTCTCAATGTCCTTGGAGCATTTGGTAGATGAGTTGTTCTTGGCGCAAAAGGCATATTTTCAGGGTACTGGAACGACTGGCACGTGTTTTATCTGTTTATAAAGTGTCTATTTTCAGAAACGAAGTTACTGAAATATTATCCGATTTATATAAACGGCAAAGGGAGCAAACACAAAATATCATACATGATAGGTTGTTAAAGGTATTTGGGTGATTTGAATAAACTTCAAAAGCTTTGCACATACATCAATAGTCGACACTTCAACAGTCCTTCAGTGACAGACATGGACAGATGGCTTTATTTTACAAATTGTGTTTTTGAGTCCTCTTTTATTTTCGAATTTCATTTGATCACCTGTATATCATTTTGAAGTTCACTTTCTTAATCATAAAATCACCAAATAGCGTATATGAAGATCTTCTTTTACGGTCCAGCTACCTATTATGGCAATCAATTACTGATGCGTAATGAAGTGCTTCAAGCGTCATTGAACACAGGCTGTAATTTCATTTGAGAAAGAAAAAAACAAAGCCGTAGCAAACCTTATCTTACAAGCATACATATTAGATAAAAAATAAGAGATCTTTAATAAGAGAATATTCATCTTAATGTTTCAGCTTCATCGAGCAAACTCGAAAGAATTGGCAGTAAATGTTGCAAAAACGACTTTTATATGATAATTTCTTCTAAGATTCAACCTTACGTAATTCAATGGAGTATTCGAATTGCAGCTTAATTTTGCTCAAGGAAACTGAAGAGATTGAAAATTACTTGAAATACGGAGGTGGTAAATGGTTGTACTGTGTAGTGCAAGAAAAACGTTCATCTCGAAGTTCCGAGCCTTCAGATTATTTGGATATGTTATCTCTTTTATCTCACCTCCAATCTCAGAGAATCTTGTTGGGGCTTACCTGCGCAAGGCTTACCTGCGCAAGGCTTACCTGTGCAAGGCTTACCTGCGCAAGGCTTACCCGCGCATGGCTTACCTGCGCAAGGCTTACCTCCGCATGGCTTACCTACGCAAGAATTACCTGCGCAAGGATTACCTGCGCAAGGATTACCTGCGCAAGGCCTACCAGCGCAAGGCCTACCTGCGCAAGGCCTAAATGCGCAAGGCTTACCTGCGCAAGGCTTACCTGCGCAAGGCTTACCTGCGCAAGGCTTACCTGCACAAGGCTTACCTTGTTCTATTCATATCAAAAGTTTGAGGATGCTATCGTTCTCGTTGATATAGTGACATTTATGTCAGGGGTTGTAACGAAGGGGATAGCGGTCGAGGGGGTCATTTGCAAGGGTGGCGTTGACTATCAGAGGTTCATCATTTGAAAATACCTATGAAATAAAATGGAAACAAAGGTAACTTTAGCTAGTAGTTGGTGCTTGAAACTGTTAAAGTGGTGTAACTAGTAAGTAGTAGCTTTGTACTTCTCGCCGGAGCACTGAACGTTTGGGACTCGAGTTGATAAGTCAGGAAAAGAAAAATGGTTTGACACTCACTTTTAATCTTGATCATATCTCGTTGGATGAGATTTTAAACCAACCTATTGTTGCCTTTCAAATTAACTGCACTCTTTGATAATCGACATCAAAACCAACAAACTATCTAATTACTCTCTGGAATCAAACAGTTTGAGCCAATCTTTCCTAACTAACGCAAGACGAAGAACTGGCGAATGGCTGTGGACAAAAGTACTTTCGCAACTTCATAACAAGCTTTGATTAATAATTTGATTGAAAGCTTGTCAATTATTTTTGTTCATGGTTAAGTTGAAAGGAAATTAATACTTGTGCCACCATTTTTCATTGAAGATGACAGCAAAATGAGCCAAACTGCGCAAATAATTCGATAATCCACACTCCAGTAGAGAGCACGTATCTTGGCTGTTACAAATCTTTACCGTATGCTCAAGCATTAATGCATAAAGTGTAAGTTATAAATCTTTCTCATACAAAGAAAGGAGGGAATGATTGCTTAGTTTATTACTTATCATAAAACAACAATAATATCTTAGCACGATTGATCATAAAGGTGAAAACAATTATTGTTTTGAAATTATTATCTTTATTGATCATAAAGATGTTCATATGACATCAAATGAACTACTGAAATGCAAGAGACTTAGCGTGTTTTATTTTTAATTTTCCTTGCAAAATAAGTGTTTAACAAAAAAACGATTTCTTATAAAATTGTGTTAATTGGAGAGAGATCCTTTTGATAAATTACGAAGAGCTTTACTTAACATCCCTAGGTCAAGAAGCTGACAAATTAATCGGCTATGAGCCTTAAAATTGTAGGGTTTTACATCCGAAGTATGTTCTTTGAGATTTTGCCATATGGGCTGATAGGTATGTTTGTCTTACATGCACTCATTCTTGTGTGCAATTTTTGTGGGTAAATTTTGCTTTAAAAAGATAACCAAAAATGTCACTAATAATCCGAACCTGTTCGTATCTTACTGGCACCTAAAAACTATCCGCTTTAACTTTCTAGAAATAAGGTGATTTTTTGTTCTTCAGTTGGTCAAGTGGTCTAGATAAGCTTGGGGTCAAATTTGGTTTTGCATTGAACAGTTGAAAACTAGAACATCAATGTCGTAGTAGCTCAACGTATATTTGAGGGTGGGTAAAAGCCTGTCTTTGCCAGTGGGTTGTTAATTCAGGGAGGGTTGTTAATTTGAGTAGGTTGGGGTTGTTAGGAATACACCTTTGATGTTTATTTTATTTGGAAATGCAGTAATAGGAGCTTTAATATCATTTAAATATGTGATGCTGGAACATCAATGATGTAGAAGCTCAACATATGTTTTGGGGGTAGGTATAAGTCTGTTTTTTTGTGAGTGGGTAGTTAATTTGAGTAGGTTGGTGTTGTTAGAAAAGGAATACACGTTTGATGCATATTTGCTTTGGAAATGCAAGTAATAGGAACTTTAATATCGTTTGGATAACATATAACATCAATGATGTAGTCTAGCACATCATTTTCTTTTGTGTGTTTGGGGGTGGGGAAGGAAGGGGGAGGAGCTGGCAAAATTAACAAGGGAAAAATCTATAACGTATTGTGGGGACACTATTGTAACACATGCACGGACCGATAGGCAAAGTTACAATTATGGAAAAGAAGAAGTGTTGCTAAAACTTGAGGTCCACTTAATGCGCACTCCCCGTCTCGTGAAATATACAAAAATTCGCCCCCATAAAACGAAGCTGTTGTGTAGAAGGTTTGTAACAACATATGCAGACGAACATCAGAAGCGCATGCGTAGAAGAAATATATCAAAAACGGAGAGAGGCTATAACCGAATATAAGTGCTAAGTGTCGAAGTGCAGAAGAACAGAAACGCAGAAGGAAATATATATATATTTAAGGGAGAGTGGCTTAAGTTATAGCAACACATGTATAATATCCAACTGTCAAAGTGTAGAAGCGCAGAAAGGATGCAAATATATCCAAAGAAGAGTGGATTGTAGCAACACTTGTATAAGTTGAAAGTGTCGAAGTGCAGAGGAGCAGACGCGTAAAACAGATATACAGACAGATATACAGCAGAAGCGTAGAAAAAGGGGGCAGCGGGGCGACGGCCCCCACTCTCAAGGGTAGAACAAACACCATCTTTCACCCCCACTTTTTGATATTTCATTGCCCCTCGAAAGTTCTGTGAGTTGGGGAGCAGGGGGATGGAAATCTAACATTTGACGTTTTTGAGAGGCTTGATTCCAAATGAAAATTGGTTCAATACTTTGATTAAATTCTGTTTTAAAGCGGTTATTATATTTGTCAGCGGTTTCCAAAAGGAAACAATCAATTTACTCAAAACTCTCTTTAATCGCATGTACACATATTTTTTTCTCCATGTAACGAAGGTCTTTTGGAATTAGATGTGTCCTTCGTCACACTAGTCTGTCGAACGATGCGATTTACGTCCGTCTGATGGGTCATGCAAGTAACACAGGAACAGAACTATGCGATTTACGTCTGTCTGATGGGTCATGCAAGCTCTTTGAAGTAACACAGGAACAGGAACAGAAACAGCTGATTCAACGAGTCGACGTCAAAACGGTTAACAATTATTATTTAAAATTCCAATATCTGCGGATAAGATGATTCATACGGAGCTGCTCAAAGATCACGTATTTATTAAGTAACAATTACGACACAACAATACCTACTTAGCATTTTGTAGGCCTACGGGACATGTTTACAAGGAGGAATCAGACAAACTTTTCGCAAGGAAATTAGTAAGTCTATTTATTAGAAGCAATGACAAAAGGCATGCGCTTCTTCGCTATGCCACGTGAACGAATAGACTGTAACGTTGTAAATGGGAAAGACTGGTACCTAAAGAAATTTACGCCTCTCCCACTCCTTTGAAAACATTTAGGGTCCTCAAAAGTCTTGCCGAGTTGTAGAATTACCTTCAGTCCAAGCCAAGAATTACCTTAGATAACGTTAAAATTTAGGAATTTTTCAGGAAGTTTGTCCCCTGGTCGTCTATAGAGCTTCGCCCCTATGCCCCACTAGGATTCCTTTAACGACCCAAAGACTCCATGGATCCAGGCCACCCACCATCTCCTAATTTTTGAAAATATGCTTGCACTGGCAGTCGTTTCAAAGATCCCACACATGCTGTTAGCAGGTTAGATTTTCACAAACACTTCCTCCACCAATTAACATCAATCCTGAAGGAAGGAGTGGTCGCGGTATACGTAACATAGTGACGTTTTTCTGGACAAGAAAAACATTTATGGTCCTCAAAAATCTTGTTGAGTTTAGAAAGGCCCAAAATAACCCTAGAAAATGCTAAAATTGAGAAGCTTCCGGGTGCTTTGCCTCTGGATCCGCACCGGGGCTTTCTCCCTGGACCCCATCAGGGTCCTTAAGCGGGCCCCTGGACGACACGCATGAAACTCGCGCTACGCACTCGGATTTGGTGGAGATGAGATCGAAAGAACAAAGTGTAGATTTCCTCATTCTAAAATTCATTTTTCTTTCTTTATAAAATTAAGCATTTTACCTATTCATTTTTGAGTGAAGGCGTGGTAGTGAAAGGAGAAAAAACAATATTTTTCTCTAGGATTTTATCTAGTGAAGATCATCGCCCTTCCATTATCTTCACCAATGTGTGCAAGAAGGCTTACATCTCTGAGTACATATACACACCTCTTTCACCTATACTTTTTGCTCTATCTGGGCTCCGCAACACAACCCTCCTTCCTCATTAAGCACTTTTATCTAGGTTTCATACAGTATATCCATTCATACAAGCTTCAAATCTCACACAACCTATGAACCGACCACTTTACTCCCAATATCTGAATATACAACAAACATAACACTCATCTGATCATGCAAGTTTCAGTTTACTTCTTCATAGAGCAACCTCAATTAGCTTCTCCACTAAGCAATAACAATGACTCAGGCGTTTAGCCTGGAAGGGGAGGGGGGGGCGATAAGCAGTCGTCCCCTCCAAATGTCAAAAAGAAAATAAGGACCGACCTTTTTAGATGAATAGTTATTGACAGTGATGATCGAATACAATATAAGACGTTTTTAAGTAACCTCTAGTCCACCAAAACGCATAGCTTGGGTGGGCCCCTAGACCCCACGCCGAATGCGTATACAGCTGGCAGATCCGCCCTCCCAAAATAGATTAAAAACTTGGCTACGCCCTTGCAATGATTGATTATCAGTTTAAAACCCCCTGCACAAAGATTTGCTCTTAATCAAAACATTGTTTTATTTTTATTGTTCAGGGTGTGAAGATAAACTTTTCTGTCGTGGCCCTCAGAACACCTATGACTAGCATTGTAAAGTACATGCCCGAAATCCGCCATCTTTGATACCTCACTTGAAAATCTTAGAATAATTACAAACGTTCAAAATAAAACTAATGATTTTGATATATTTTGAAAAATGTAAAAGTTAATACTGCGTGAATATTTTTACAAAGTAGGAATGGAGAGGTAGTAAATATGTACAGAAAATCCATTTAAAAGTCCAATTTACAATTTTTATTGGGCACTACCATTATAGAAAGAGGTAAGCAAAACTTGTCAGAATAAAGATTATTTCTAAGCCATTGAGTTGAAACAAAGAACCCAAGTGTAGATGCTGCGGAAGTAGGCTATATGCGTTCAATTTTGCACTGTGCAAGAACTGCGAACATCCTGGACTGACGTACTTGCATGCGTCAAAACAGTACATTCTTTTCTAATGCATTTGACAGTTTAACCAGAATAGAGCTCCTTAGACTGAGCAGGAAGTGGATTCAAGTTTATTGTGAAATATGATTAAGGACAATATCTGGAGTAAAATTGTATCTATTTCTAGTACCGAAACACGTAGTTATGAAACCTACACCATATCATTGTAAGATGGCAATGGAATTGAAAAAAATGTATATGCTATTGATCCTTTATTCTGTACTTATAACAAGGAAGTTCAACAACTTTCTTATTTATCAGGCCCGTAGACAGGAATTTGAAGGAAGGGAGAGGGGATGGGGGGCGTTTTCGTACTGATAAAAGGCAATAAATCAATTTCCGGGTGTTGACTATTTTTGCTAACGGGATTAGTATTGCTGACTACATACTCAAAATTCTACACTTTTTAATTGAGATTATATTTAAAATTATATTCAAAGAAGAAAATATGGGCTTCAAATTAAGTGATATGCATTGAGAGTTGTATTTTATTGGTTACGACGCTACAATCAATTTCAGCAATGCTAATTTGGAATTTATGGCGTTGTTTTTATTCGCAAAAATCATGTAAATTGACAACGTTGAGGAATACAGACGAAAAGTTGCAGTACCAATCCGATATTTTAATAGCCAGGTCTAAAACGTGATTTCAAGAATGGTATTATTTGGACATTTTTTTCAGAAACATAATAGAAAGTAGGCTATTTATTACACCAATATATTTTTTGAAGAGTCACAAAGAGATAATGAAGAAGAATAATATTATTTGAAATTTGAAATGAACGAGGCTAGTCTCACCGGACATCCGGATGCGATTCTGAAACGTCAAAAGCCAAGTTAAGAAATTGTTAGCGACGGTACACAACTTTCCACCAGCTCACCATACACACTGTAATCTTGCAACCTGTCAGATTCGGCGTAGGTAGAATTTATTTCAGGAGAACCAAATTGTAGTTCGTCTTTATTTTAACTTTGTAGTATTTCTGTTTTTTTAATTCATATTTTTATACTATCTTTAACGGAAAGACATACTCTTTTCAATTATTAAAATTATCTGTTATTCTGTCATTTAAGTATCAATCATAAGATATTTGTATCTATCATTTTTATAATAAATAGATTAAAATCTACATCACTTTGTTCTCTTTCTTTATTACTATCCATACAAAGAAATCAGATGCCACGACAGCCCTTTTTTAAAAGGTGTTCTTGTTATATTAGATTGTCGTGAATGCAGATGAAACTTCTTTCAATTTGTCCAATATTGCATTTTGAAACAATCATGGAAAGACATGAAAGAAGCAAGTGTTTATGAAGATGGCATTCCATGCAGCCATGCCATGCTGTTAATCACATTGACCTTAAGTAAGAGGTGTAGGAAGCATTTTAAAAGTGTGTGTGTGTGGGGAGGGGGAAGGGGGGGAAGGGGGGGCACGACCTAATAGGTGGAATTCCCAAGTCATATCTGTCCCTATCTGTATAGATAATAAGGGAAAGTAAAGGGGTCGCTTCATTGAAAGAAAACGGCACTTTTCCAATAGAAACACATTTCCCCCGTACAAAAACTTACAAAATTTGCTAGTTTCCTGCTGTTGGGTCAGTAATTGAATAAGGGGAATTTCATTTTGAAAGAGGCACGTTTTGTTATTTTCTTTAAAGATTGTGCGCACAATCCACCAGTTCCTCCCTTTGACAGTAATTGAGGGGCATTTTTATGTGGTAACCTTTGTCATTTTCATCAAAGTGCACCCCCTCCACCTCCACCCCGTGTTACCACACCAGTATGCCAAAACTCATGTTATTTGCTTTCAGAGCATTGCGGCTTCTCAAAAATAAATTAGATTTACTTTAAACAAAGTTCAGAACAATTGTATAAACTTCTCTTGTCCGTTATCTATGAAGGTAAGCCTACAGATCAGATAGGGAGCATAATTTAAAATCACTCTCAACGTGCCCTACAAGTAGCAAGGCCAAAAGCTCTTATAGTTTTCTCTGAAAAAATGCAGAAACAAATACTGAGGAGAAAATATCCAGTCGCACCATATGACCTTTAAGGTACAGCAACCAAACCATAATCATCATAACTTAACACCATCACGTTTGCTTTGATACTGTTTTCACAAAGCGTCACGCTTCCAAAAATAGTCAACATCAAATTATTTGTACATAAGGCAGTAATTCCTCGGGGACAGGGGGCATGTCACCCCTACACACACACACACACACACACACACTTTTTAGTAGAATTTTAACATTCAGTACATTTGGGGGGGAAATTTGCCTCTTGCCCCCTCCCCTTCCCACAAACACACTTTTTGAATAAGAAGCTATGTCCCTTCCCTCCCCACTTTCTGGATTAGAATTACAACCCTGTTTTATATGTCCGTGATTGTTGGCCTTTAAGGTGCAAAACCCATCACATGAAGACACAACTTTATACAAATCCACACTAATCCCACTAAGCAACAAACCTATATCCTTTATGGCTTTCTCTGAAAAGATGTCACAGATTTAGTACAAATCATTCATTTACAAAAAGACCTTTGGTCTTAAAGTACAGTGATCTTTAACGTGCAGTACCTTGCAGGTAAAATCCACAACTTTAGATCACCCTTCACAACCCTACCATAATTAACTTCACAACCCTGCCAAACATACCCTTTTTAAATTATAGCTAAACAAATTATGTTTCTATCATAAAGCTTTAGTTTTAAACGCAAGTTATAACCCTAGCAAGCTATCAAGTACAAGTGCTACACCCCAATTTTGTTAGATTGTGGAACAAATCCCAAACAGGCTATTATAGCCCAATTGGCACATGTGCCAGACTGTATTTTAAAATAAGGCTCGAACCAATGAAAGCTGATTTCTTTATCCTTCGGAAATGTTCGGCGGTATTTCCCGAGTCAATGTTATTATATGAGCTATATTCATTCGGATCGCGTCTATAGCGAAAACATTTAAATTTTTTTGTGTCATTTTGGTGAGATTTAGATTGCAAAATTCAATACGCACCAATACATAATGTTGTTGCGCCCGCATATCGATCTATGTAATGCAAACATGACAACACAGCTAAGTGTTGAAGAGACGCTTAGATATGATAAACGTTGCAAAAATAATTGCTTAAGCTCAAAATCCCTCAAAGGGATGTTGAGCTAAAATTGCACTCATTGGCGTAAACATCTTCATCACATGAATCATATACATTCCACAATATATTTATTGACAATTAAGACCTGTTTATTAAATATAACTACTGTAGTGTGAGCCGAATGGGTTCGTTAACGCCGAACAAGTTAAGTTCAGATACTTCTTTCTTTCTATTTCTACTCTATATACAACTATGTACAGGCGTCTCCACTCTATATACAACTATGTACAGGCGTAATATATTGCTAGAAAGCTACATGACATGAAGCGACTAGCAACTGATGAGAACTGACCAGTACTGAGCTGAGAACTGACAATCTTGAACTGACCCTGTGTATAAAATACCTTCCCTTTATATAGTGTAAAACTAAACTTATTCCTTAACTCAGGTATTGCTTAACTATTTCTTATTGTTACCCATTGTAATTATATTCCTTGTCCCTCATTTCTTATCTTTCCTCTTGTCCCTCTTTTCTAATGTTTCCCATTATCCCTCACATAATTGTTGTTAAAATCTCTTGTAACTTTATGTCCCTCATAGCAAAGTACAACATCCTCCTATCATAAACAAGAAAGAATACATTAATTCCACTTGTCACAACATACACAAGATATATAACACAAATGACCATCAAGTGCTAAGTCTAGACTGAAGGAAAATGGTTCAAACTTGGCAAAATACGTCTGTATGACTCAAAATCACTTGCATGCATGAATTTGGGAATTAATTAAAATACATATTTTGTTAATTAATCTCACATAGGAAAATAGCAGTTTTCCTACATTACTCTTATGTTGCCACGTTTAACAAAATATGTTCATCATATCGTTTAAAATTCAGAGTTACAAATTAGAAAATTCTTCACTATCAGTCATTGTTTATTGACAAATTACGGTTGCCACATTTCGTTTATCTTCATGCATGAACGGTTGTTTTCCTGATGCGTTTGACATGCAAAACGGTTGATGACGGCATAACACTTAGGGAATCACTTTTTAACACAAACTATCGTCCTGATCGATTTAACCAATTTTCTAGGCATACAGTTAATTTTTCCGCGTGTCAGGTGGTCATGATAAGCTTGGGGTCAAATTTAATTCATGTCTTCAAACATCTTCGTCACGTGAATATAATCATTTACATTCCACAGAATATTCATCGACAATTAAGATCTACTAATCAAATATAAATCTATTTTGTTTCCTACAAGAACACTCCTCAACAATTAAAGTTCGGATTTATAAGACCTTGTCAGCCTGTCCAATGTCAAAAGCAGGTCCCTGGTCAAATCCCCAACTTGCACTTTGAGAATAACCCGTTATCCTCAACTGCTCAAAGTACTGATATATCCTGTTGCGTGAGTTTAGTGGAAGATATTCCTCAACATTTTAAAATTCAGATTGGTTAAGGACCCTGATCAATGTCAAAACCCCAACTTGCACTTTGAGAATAATTTTTAATCGTGAACGGGTTTCAAGAACTTGGAAACAAGTGCATTTATTGATTGAAGTAAACGCAACATATTACTTGGAGTCATTTGTCCTCAAGCGATTTCAATTTATCCATATTTACTGACAGATGCATTAGCTTGCATTGATATCAAATACATTGGAAATCCTGAAAAGACAAACGATATATTTGGGAATACGCTGTCTCGGAGTTTTAAGTGAGAAAATTCACTACCAGCCAATGGTGGCACAACTTCATGTAAGAAATGAATATGTTGACCTGGTATAACCTGAGATAAGAAGTGGGTGGCATGCCCTCAGATAAGAAAAGGTAGAATATAGGCCTATGGTTTGGTGGGAGCAAAGAGCTTGGTGGGAGATCAGAATGGAAGAATATGGTTACTTAATTGAGAAAGCGTAGTATCTGAGTATACTGGCGATAAAATGAGTGGTTTGATGGCATGCTCTCAGATAAATTTGTGAAGTCGATGATTTAGAAATAACAATGGATACTATTTGTCTGGGTGATAAGTAAAAGTAGTAGATAATTTTGGTGGAATACCCTTACATAGGAATGGTGTTACATGGTTGATGTCGTACCCTCAGATAGTGTTGTCATAGTGAGAAGTCGACAGGTAGATGACATACCATGATCGTCACTAAAAATGAGGTGATATTTGATGTGATCCAAAAAGCTGCTTCAGCGTGGCAAATGTATCGTTTAATTGTATACTGCTGAATACATTTTTTTGTTGATGTTACGCATGGGAGGGATTTGACCACCGAAAGTGTGGAGGCAAAGTCAAAAGTGGAGGATGGGCAAAATCACAAAATCGCTCTAAAACACCAAAAAAGAAAAGAAAATCACCATTCAAAAGATATACACTCGGGAGAAGTGGTGGGGCAAGTGCCCCCTTTCTCCCTCCAAATCTCACCTACTATGACGAATACGTTTAAATCATCAACTCACTTTTTTTAAATGAAAAAAATAAATATATAAAGATGACTTATGTATATCACGTCGAATCTGTAAACCGGGATATGCAAGCATTGCTCAACAGCAAATGTTTGACTAGAAAAACAACAGCGATTCATATTTAAAGATCAATGATATTTTCTGATACATTATCTTAGGTTTACGCCCCTAAATTCTTGAAGTTGAAGAAAACATTCCACCCTTTAAAACCGTGCCATATGCTTATTCTTTGCATCTAACGAACTGACAAAGTTCATTTCTCCCTGTTTTACCTTGGTTTGAAATAGATCCAAACTATGAAAGGTAAACAAAATCAAACCACTGCTATACCCTTGGGTCATCAACACCTCGGGAGTGGAAGATAATTAATTGAACGAGTGTTCGTTACTCGGCAAGGAATAGAAGGAAGTTTCCTTGCCAATAGGAGATCCTTTATTTCCCTCGAATGATTCTAAACACAAATTTTTAAGTTGCCTTCTAACATTTTCCGAAGAGACAGCGATATTGAAAATGTCGGAAAAGAAAACAAATTCTCACTGAGTCTTAGTCTGTTAGTTCATGTGGCTTGTGATCAGTTCAGTGACCGCCACGTGCTCATGATTTTAATCTTCCCCACAAGACGAATAACAATGTGTTATACTTATGTTGAAGTATTAGTTCAGTGGTCAAGTATGTCCATCTTATATGAAAGAGGACTACAAAAGAAACAAAATGGTGAAAAATCATTGCAAAATCTTATTCCGTTAAGGAGAGATTCAAGTTTAAAGATTGGTATAATTTCTGTAGAAACAACTGATATCAGACAAATTATGATGTCACAACCATATTTTTTTGTCTTGATATAGACCACCTGCAGACAAAATTTTCCAAATTTAGAATGATTTACAGCTTCTTCTGGGTACTTTATGATTAAGTAACGACTCATTTAAAAAACAAGTAGCAAAGAATATCTTATATTGATTAAAAAACGATCTATTCAAAATTAAGTATGCACTCCCTTTGCTTTAGATTCACTCATTTGAGTAATGTTTACTTGTCAAAAAGGAATTAGGTTATTGTAATTAAAATTACCGCAAGGGATTCTGCGGTAATTTGACACTGGCACAGACATATGCTGTAATGCTTCAATGAGGATTTGATAAGCCTCTCAGCGTGCTCTGTATTGTGAAAATATAACACCTAGCTCCGATTATCATTTCTTATGTTAAATGTATATTCACAACAAACCTTAAAGTCACTTTCGTGCGCTTTTCTTCTTCATTCAAATTGTTGCAATGCGGTAATCGTTCGCATGGTTTAGTCCCACCAGGTATATGTTATCCCAAATAACATGTCCCTGGTCCCACAAAGTGCATCATATAATTTTAAGCCTTGAGAAGAGGACTCGCAGATCATATACAACTTTAAAATCAACAGATAAAATAGGCACGATATTTGTCATTATTGAGCCCTTTGCCAATTCCTTGCCCTTGTATGCTGAGGCCTTTGCCAATTCCATTTGCTGTCCTTTAAACACTCAGACCCGATGTTTTCTGAGGCTCATATAGGTCAAGTTTCTGTCCAAAGTCGCACACAAATTAAATTCAAATAGTTCTGGCAATAAAGATGTAGATAACTAAATAAGTTAAACAAGGTATTACATGCATGCCATATGAATATTCAATCATTTAGCAAGAGGTTTATTTTAGGAGGAACAGTTTGGACTGGCTGGAACAGAATTTTAAGGATAGCCACAACTAATGAAATAGATGTAGATACGAATAAGAAGTAACCTTTGATATTAATTAGGACAATGTTTACATTTTTCATATGTACCGTAGGAATAATAGAGGTATGGAATGGTAAACAGAGCATGATATGGAATGGCAAACAGATCACGATGATTATAACTTTGAGTAACACAACGGAAAAGGACTCATCACATTACTTCAGTATGTATATATACATTTACACAATTGTACAATGTGGAAACTAAATAACAACCAAAACAGTATTTGGTCTTTTTTGATTTTACCTCTGATTTTCAAGTATTGAAGTGTATGATTATGTCATCACCCACATGTACAAATTTGTGGGGATGAGATACTGTAGTCACTTTGCTGTATAGGCAAAGAACTGCCTGTACCTCCTACACTACACATGGCCACACACTTGATATTAGGGGGGCTGGTGGAGCCCACCAGGGGGTCTCATATGATGACCTCATATTAGGGGTATGGGGTCATAAGTTTTTGGAACGGGACAAAATTTGGTGAATTTTGCGTCTGTCCGTGTGTTGTTTGTGTGTGTTTGTGTGTGTGCATGTGTGCGTATGCAACAATTAATTTTGTGTCGCTAATAACTCAAAAAATGTAATACACACATGAACCAAAATTAGCGAAAGGGTACCCATGATCCGGAACTTTTGTCTACAAGGTTTGGGGGTACAAATATCAAGGGTCACAGGTCAAATGGGGCAAGCTTTTGGTGATGCTGTATCTTTTGAAGAAATTACTTGGTATCTAAGTTTACAAATTGCATAGGTGGGTAGGGTTTAGAATGCAAACAAAACTTAAAAATAATTGGAGGTCAAAAGTCATTGGTCAAAGGTCAAATAAGTGTTTTATTTAAATTGGGCGTATTTTAAACTCAAAAGTACAAGACCTATACCAACTCTATGTTGTACCATGACACCTTGATACATTAATTTGTGTCCCGTATTGACTCTGGGGTCAAAAGATCAAAGGGTACAGAGCTTTTGACCTTTTCCCCATAGTTATGGAATGGTACGTGTGACGTGAGCATGAATGGTGTCATACAGTAGAGTAAGATAAATGTGAACAATTTGAGAAGGTATTTCAGTGATTAGGGTCAGAGGTCAGAGGTCAAAAATGTGATTTTAGGGGTTATTATGTACTAATTTGTACATTTTGCGGCATTTTAAACTAAAAAAGTATAAGACCTATACCAATCCTATTGCTGTATCATGATACCTTGATACATGAGTGTGTCCCATAGACTCTAGGGTCAAAATGTCGAAGATTACAGAGCTATTGACCACTTTTACCATTTCCCCCTATAGTGATGGAATGGTAAGTGTGACATGGGCATGAATGGTGTCATACAGCAGGGTACGATAAATGTACGATACAAAATTTGAGAAGTTATTTCAGTGATTAGGGTCAAGTGTCAAAGGTCAAATAGGTGATTTTAGGGGTAATTATGTACTAATTTGTAAATTTTTGCGCCATTATAAACTCAAAAAGGACAAGACCTATACCAACTCTATGTTGTACCATGATACATTGGTACATGAATTTGTATCCCGTAGACTATGGGGTCAAAGGTTAAAGGTCTGTATGTACTCGCATGGGCAGCACATTCCATCAACATGCTCAAAGAAAGATAGCCAAGCGCAGCCTGTCTCAACATCTGCATGTACTCAAGCTCACATGGGCAGTGCAATCCATCAAAAGTTACAGAGCTATAGTAACTCTGGTAAATATTTCTCCCACTATGCTTAAAGGAGACATAAAATCTGACATAATCCTTATATCATAAATAGAATTGAAAATAACAAATGTACTGACCAAGTTTCATAACTCCGTAGCATCTAGCACTTTTTTTTTTTTTTTAATTATTAAAAACTTTAAAACTACTACTTATTGCTTATTAGCTGGCATTTTGATTTCAAAACATGAAGATTATGATATTATCAGCCCAGTAGGATGTTGAAATGCGTTGTATTTCTTTATAATCTACCTCGAGTTTTCTAGCTGATGAAAAAGTGTTTTCTTTTGTAGGTGTCAAAGAAATTTATGTGTACACATATAATTATCCAAACATGCTGTTAAAACTTTGTTTTACATCATTTTGGAATAAAACTTTAACCACATTTATTAAGAAATACATTATAATCCTGATGTCCCTATTGGGGAAATTATGTCACCATGCACAATATTCGATACAGAATTGAACAAAATGGCAGCCCCCATATGTCGATTTTGAAGATGAATAACTTCAAATAGGAATAAGATTTCGACTTGCTGTGTGTGGCAGTTGGTTAAAATTTGTATCCTCTATCATATGAAATAATGATTGTATCAGACTTTATGTCTCCTTTAAGGTGATGAGATCAGCAACTCCGTGGATTGCTTTCTTGTTTTGTTAATTACTTTCAGCTATTATAGTGATTTAAAGGATTTTTTTCAGTTTGTAAGGCAACTCAGATTCTCTCATTTCTTTAATTGTGCATTGTAGGCCACATTTACAACAATATTCGTCATATACATGGTCAATCCTAATAAATGTATTTCTGACAGTTATTGCTTTTTCCAACACTGCTTTAAAATATATACAAATATAAATCATACGTTGTAATATTTTACAGTCTTATAACGGTTTCAGTTTGGGTAGGTCCAAAACGAAGACCTCTAAAACGAAAACGAAGATTTTTTAAATAAATTATGCTGGTCGAGAAGGTAATTTTCGGGGGTCGAAAATCTCTAAAACGAAGAACTAAGATTTTTTAAATAAATTCTGTTGAGAAAAAAAACGAACAAAGATTTTCACAGAAAATGTTAAAAAATGTTGCTGAAAGTGAATGTACTTTCCCGAAAAGTGATGAAACTCTCCGATAACGAACGACAATTTAAAACGTTTAATCTAAAAGTGCAATTTTACAGTTCTTCCCCCCCCCCCCCTTCCACTTCATTTAAAAGAGACCCTTCCTACGGCCCTACCAAGACACCTTGTTAGAGTAGCATGCTAGCTACACACTTTCAGGTAGCCCCAAGCAAAATTCTGAGTGTTTGAAATAACATATTTATTATAAATAGCATAATGGGCCTATGTGAATAAAAAATGCTGATTAAAATCTGAGGATATTTGGTATGCTCAGATTCCAAGAAGTATGAACAGGGACACCATGCCAGCAGGGGCGGACTGGTCCGCTGATCGACCGATCCTGGATCGGTGGCCCGTATGCAGGCCGTTAAAGCGGGCGCAGAAGCTTCCCAAAGTGAGTTTGAGGCCGGCCGTAGGCCATACAATCAAACCCAGCAGCCGCCCAAAGGAAGATCGAGGCTATGTTACGGCCTTACATAGCAGGGCCTCTTTTAAGGAATTTTCACTGGTTTCCAATCATTGGAAATTTCGTCACTTATTCATACGGATTCCCGGTTTAAAATCCAGAAAGTTTTTTTTTTTTTTTGAAGGGGATGATGGGGGGGGGGCAAATTGATCACCCCAGATTGTTATTAAAATTACATGGTGGCGCCGTAATGTTTTTTTCAATTTAATGGCGTGGGGTTTAAGGGCCCGCTCAGGGCCCTTGGCGGGGTTCAAGCAGGCCTGGTTTAAGGGGGCGCGAAGTCCCGAAAGCTCTGCGATTTGGGTCATTTTTGTTTCCGTTTTGATATCATGTCATTTATTTTATCATACTTTTTCCCACGCCATCCACCCTGCCAACCACTGAAGTAAAATAAGAAAGATAAAGGAAACATCAACTGCAAATTGGAAAATTATTAATATCAAATTGAAAGATTAGGTAAAAATAAAGAAAAATTACGTAAAATTAAAGAAAAAAATATTTCGTAAAATTACAGAAAATTTCCTAAAAATGAAGAAAAAGAAATTGAAGAAAATTTTCCCCAAATTGTCCTAAAATAAAGGAAATAAGAAAAAGAAAAATCAAGAAAATGAAGAAAATTTTCTATAAATGAAGGAAATTAAAGATAATTTGAAGGAAATATCCTCAAAATGAAGAGAATATCCCAAAATTTGAAATACATTTCCAGCAGTCCAGATAATTATGATTTAATCATCTGCTATGTGTACCTCCAATACTTTAATTTACTTGTTTTTTCTCTTTTTTTGACAATATTTTTGGGGAGATGGGGGAATTATAGGAGGGTGGGGGCACGTGCACACGATATACAAATGTAGCGACGAGTGATAATGAGTTTACGTACGTTAGGTATATTCGTATAATACAAACCATATAAAACAATACCATCCAAGCATCGATGGCATTATGTAATTGGATGGGAGACAAAATCACTCAGTAATTCTATTAAATGAATGATAATTAATTCAACGAATACTCAAATAACAGGAAAATTGGAGAAAATACCTGAATACCGTTGTCCTTAAACTTGTATAATATACACACAAATACATGGCCTATATACCCAAAGACAAATACCTTGGCCTATACCTTTACTACGGATTTATATTTTTATATTTCTTTCAATATTTTTCATTTTTTTGTGGGAGGGGAGGGGAGGGTGGGCGGCATGGGCCTGTTGATTTAGGATTCCTAAAAAAATGACTTCTTGATCAGCAGAATTTATCTTAAAATTCTTCGTTCTTCATTTTGGAGATTTCGACCCCCAAAAATGACTGCTCGAACAGCAGATTTTATTTTATAATTTTTCGTTTTGGAGATTTCTGACATCTTCGTTTTTCGTTTTGGAGTCCTTCGTTTTGGACCTACCCGTTTCATTTTAATTGGTGGCCTTACAAAATACGCTATGCATATAAAACATACTATCAGCATGTTATTACATGTAAATCGATTTCACAGGTATTTGCCATGTTTTTACCATTACGCATGATAAACAAAAGTTTAAACCCTTTCTTTTTTTATATGTGCTACTGCACAATACTGATATTGGCTAATGAAATTGACAAATGCAACAAGGTTTTAAACTGTAAAGCGTTTTCATAAAATTGTCTTTGTTTCACTGATGTATACTTTCGTGAATTCCTTTCCCTTCCATCAGCTTTTTCTAAACAGGTACCAGTGTAAATCATGTACCACTATGTCAAATTGCGTATTCCGTATCGTAAGGATTGTACGTCGGTGAAGAATACAAGGGATTGTCGAGGGCAATACAAATAAACGATGTTTTTCTACCAATTTCGACCGTAAATTTTGCCCCGTAAATCCCCCACCCCGGTTCTTATTTCCTAAGAAATGTCTAGTAAATTTGGTTCCCTCCTGACTGATTTTACTAGGTAATTTACTGTGTGTCTGTACGTTCCTTCAATTAATTTTGTGTATTAAAGTGATAAGCTAAAACCACAGTTAGAGATATTTATGTACGGAACACAGCGCCGTTGTACTTGTAGAATTTGCCCACGAACAGAAAATATAAGCTCTTTGGTGAAAAAGAAATATAATATTTTCTTGCAAAAGGGGGACAAGTTTGTTCCAAATTTCCTAGGAAAGAAGGGCCGGGGCACAAATTTCCTAGTGGACCGTTTTTAATATGAGGGGGACCAAATTTACTGGATGGCTACGGCTTCCATTGTCTGATGCCTTAAATTTCCTAGGAAATAAGTGCCGGGGAAAAAAATTAACTGGGGGGAGGGGGGGGGGAATTTCCTTTACACCGGCTTCGGTGCTATATGTTGTAACTTGACATCTACAATTTCACTCAAAACCGTGTTGATGAGAGAAGTACTGTAAACACAACAAAGAGTTGAACTTGTACGTTTAGGTCAAGACTAATTCTATCAATCTAATAGTGTAAATAAAGTATTTGACATCTCTGCAATCGGATTCCCCTTCAAAATGTGACTAAATATCACTACGATCAATGTAATTCGATAGACGTTCTAATTGAAACCAATCATTAATCTGTGTTAAATGGATTATGAATTCGATAGTAGAACCTGGTTTTGAATGACACTTACTCCCAGTAAAGCAGCATGTCTGGCTGTGAAGCAGGTAATTCGAAGACAACAGATGGGAAATTGTGCAATGGTTTGGAGGCATGTTATAAATGTACTCGCATTCTAGAGAGAGAAACGTCGCAATAGTGATGAACAGACGAAGACTACTGTTATCACTTACCATTAATCCGTTGTTACAATCTATTATCACGCATTGTATAATTTTCAACAGCAGACCATCTTTATTTTTTCAATTTCTAATTCTTTAATCATTATCATTGATATGGAAATCTGTTTGTTATCAAGGGCCCCATATTCATGCAGAATATCTGTTACAAAAATGATTGCTGGTTTAATGCAAGATTATTAGGAAATATTCATGAATGATTATCAAACACGGTTCGAAATTGCAAGACATCCTTACTTCTCATCACACCTAGTCATGATCAACCTACTGACCTGATCAACCGTCTTGACCTAGTCATGATCAACCTACTGACCTAGTTATGATCAACCTACTGACCTAGTTATGATCAACCGTCTGACCTAGTCGTGATCAACCTACTGACCTATTTAGTCATGATCAACCGTCTGACCTAGTCATGATCAACCTACTGACCTAGTTAGTCATGATCAACCGTCTGACCTAGTCATGATCAACCTACTGACCAAGTCATGGTCAACCTACTAACCTAGATATGATCAACCTACTGACCTAGTCATGATCAACCTACTGACCTGATCAACCATCTAACCTAGTCATAATCAACCCACTGATCTAGTCATGATCAACCTACTGACCTGATCAACCGTCTGACCTCGTCATAATCAACCTACTGGTTTAGTCATGATTAAGGCTACTGACCTGATTAACCGTCTGATCTAGTCATGATTAACCTACTGACCTAGTACGTTCGTCTTCGATAGTTTTGATTGCAGTTATTAAAGAAGCTTTGTGGCAAGTGCTAGAATGATTGTTGGCAATCCTTTCGGATCATTGCCGTAACGGTTCGCATAGTACGATTCAAACCGGGTGTTGTTGACTAAGCCGAACAACCTGTTGTGAAAGAACAGGACATCCGTAACATACGATTGGTTACAAGTTATCATATTTGTCTTTGAATTTGGCCAAACCGCCCTCTTCAGAAAAATGTAGATATGACTAATGGTGTATAATATGTTAGTCAGTGTTCTATCAGCAAACTGTTGTAGTGTTTTAATTTCCTTGCCTTCAGCCATACGGTCCTCTTTCTGCAAACAATTCTTTCAACATCTTTTTTATCTCGTGAATTCAAGTGTTTATGAGGCTATGTTTGAAACACAACAAAATCTCTAGTTTCAACCATTTCAAGATTCTCGTTGTTTTGCATGAAGATATTAAATGGGAGAGAAAAAAAGAAAAAAAAAAGACTTCAATAATAGCAGCTTTGCATGTGCAGCGGTTTAGTGCCAGGGTTTGACAGTTTAATTGACAGCTTAAATACTATCTTATATTGATTTGCTATGGTCGATAAATAATATTTTGTAAGTGATATTGAACCTCTTTCAGGCTCCGTGATTAATTCTAGTGGAGACTGAACAGCTAGTACACCAACCAGGAAAATAATTTTCAAACGGCTGTAATTATTGTTAAGCTTTAAACGGATTCATGTATTGTGTCCATTCTGTTTTAGTTAAGTGTGTCATTTGCGTTACGTTTACGGTGCTTAGATCTCAAGTGATGAATTGTTGTCGAAAGGCGCTAATTATCAGCATAGATACAACACCTCGTAGCTTATTACATTGGCGTTTGGAAGAACACAAGTTTGCTAATATGTATATACCTAATTTAAAAGATTAAAGTGGTGCGATAGTATTACAGATGGGCGTTACGGATGTATGTTGTATAAACTGTTGTTTGTTACGACACAATTATGAACAGCTCGAGTACAAAGCTTGGTATGGAAATTGCTCGAGAGCTATCGAGTCGACTCTGTTAGAGAGGGCATCTCGTTTGAGTAAAATTAGTAATTAAAATTATAATTACCCATACTAAATTATGTTTTACTACTTTTCTGATATATCCAATGGTTGTTAAGCCACAAAATTACAGGAATGAAATAAGATAAAATACAAAAGGACTTTGAGGAATCTGATGCTATGATGTCACAAATTGTCTAATTTCAGTTTGTTTTACACAAATGATGCAGAACTTTAAACTTTGATACAGTATCTCCTTAACAGAATAATATTTTGGAATAGTTCATTCACCATGGGTTTTTGTTTTTGTTTTGAAGTCTCAAGCTGTTTCATATAAGATAAACTTAGCTAAGCAGTGAATTAATACTCTTAAATTTACTGCAGGCTCATTAAAAGATGAATTCTTGAACATTTTGTACTTGTAAACTAAAGCATGTTACATATGTAATATATTATGCATACAGCATCTTATATCTCTCAATGATCAGATGATGAAGAGTTTGAAAAATCAAGATTATGTGAATAGCGGAAGTCTTCAATCAGATATTGAAACTTACTAAAGAAGTAAAAAAATGCATTATATAAGTTCATGAAATTATGGTAAATCACTCAAAGCCATTCAAACTACCATTCAATATTCTTTATCATCTTATTTATCAGCGTAAATATGTTGTTATATAAATCTGTGGTGACTAAAAATCCATTGCAAATCAAACGTTCTCCATTAATTATTTTAATCAAGGTGAATATACTTAAGAACATCATTATGTATGATGTAAGAAGGAGAGTAAACAGGGGGAGATTGAGAGAAACACGAGAACTAAAAGCCCGAAAGCTGGGATCATGAGAGGAGGTGTATGGGTGGAAAAATAATGTAGAGAGAGAGGGGGTGGGGAAGGAGGACTAAATATGGTTGTAGAGGAACTGAGCATGATGAAGAAAGTAGGTAATTTTATCCGGAGGTTTTTTTTGGAAGAGCTCGGCTACTGAGTTGTGGGCAGCGAGGGAAGCTCTGGGAAGGTTGTACAGGGTAACAAATACCAATTTGAATGACTAAATCATATGAATACTACACCACAGCTTGTTTATCTTTTGTAAAATTGATATCGATTTGGAACTATACCTAAAAACATCTGTTTGAACCATCTTATATAGGATCATAGGATACATACATTTTCAAATAAAGAAGTATTTAGGTCATGGAACTCCGCATGTTAGAAGAAAATAAGCAGCAGTGACAGATTTGCAAGTAACCCCCCGCCAACCATTTTACTCAACTAGAGGTTTCACCCCCCCCCCCCCTCCCCTATTTTACTTAACTAAAGGTTTTGTTCCCCCCCCCTCCATTTTACTTAACTGAAGGTATTGAGGTCCCCATTTTATTCAACTAAAGGTTTTGAGGTATGCATATCAATAAGCACAAAAATAACGAGTAACAATTTTACAAATATTATACAATCGATGAAATTTTGAAAATTATATCTTTGAACAAGTAAAATAGTTTGATTAATTTCTAATGAAATAAGTGAACAATGATTGTGAAATAGTGTGTGACGTCACTCTTCAAAGTAGAGTATCTACACTAGAAATTTTGAAATAAATATATAGCACCCTTAATACTTGACAATTTTAGATATGGCAGTAGAATATTCGTACGACAGTCCGGTATGTACACCCGATCGGGAGAACAAAATTGTCTTCCCGATTGGGAACAATTTTGTTCTCCCGATCGTGGGATCCTTCACAGAAGTATCCCACAATGCATCTATCCAAATTCAAAGTTTGTATACAAATAAGATAAGAATCACACACATTTCGAGCGCGGGAAACTCGACCACTGCGACTGTGCGAAGGGCTCAATTTTTCCTTCACGATTTGAAATAATGGCATATGAATTATTTTTTCACTGTGCGCTTTCAAAATTCACCGTGCGGTTTTCGAGAAATTTGAAGAAAGATAATAAATTCTTATTATGTGTAACTGTTAGGCAGTCGCATTTTCACAAGGTTTTCTGAAATTATGAGAAATAACTTGGGGATTTGTGAAAAATATTTAGCAATAACTGCGTGATAGTAACGAAATTGTTTTACTTTCGCGAAATTGAACATGAATAAAGCAAACTATGTTACAAACCTTCAATGAAACGACTGATAAGCGTCTATGACTAAAACTTCACAATGAAAATGGCGGCTTTCATATATCATTGTAAGCTCAGTGCGCATACTTGAGTCTCCCGATTAGGGGACTTATTGAGTCCCATGATCGGCGGTACGACCGAACTGTCGAGATCAACATATTTTGTCATTACAACGTATATTTTAAAAGCCTTGATATCAAAATTTGCTTTAATTTTCATATCTTTGGAACATACAAATTAGTACAATGAATATGCAACATCATCGTCCAACAATGCTTTTCGTTGTGCATATGTACTCTCGTATGGCAAAATGCAGTAGGATGTTTGGCATAGTTAATCAAATGTTGATAAAAAAGCATTATCAATGCCACCAATATAGTCCACATTAACCTTTACCTTTGATAAACATTTGTTTGGTTAATACATAGTCAGATAGCAAATCACAATAGACTGTTTTACCCATTTGCTAATTATCAAGTTTCACATGCCAAACAGTCTCACATGCCAAACAGTCTCACATGCCAAACAGTCTCACATGCCAAACAGTCTCACATGCCAGACAGTCTCACATGCCAGACAGTCTCACATGCCAGACAGTCTCACAGTCTCACATGCCAGACAGTCTCATGCCAGACACAGTCTCACATGCCAGACAGTCTCACATGCCAGACAGTCTCACATGCCAGACAGTCTCACATGCCAGACAGTCTCACATGCCAGACAGTCTCACATGCCAGACAGTCTCACATGCCAGACAGTCTCACATGCCAGACAGTCTCACATGCCAGACAGTCTCACATGCCAGACAGTCTCACATGCCAGACAGTCTCATGCCAGACAGTCTCACATGCCAGACAGTCTCACATGCCAGACAGTCTCACATGCCAGACAGTCTCACATGCCAGACAGTCTCACATGCCAGACAGTCTCACATGCCAGACAGTCTCACATGCCAGACAGTCTCACATGCCAGACAGTCTCACATGCCAGACAGTCTCATGCCCAGATGCCAGACAGTCTCACATGCCAGACAGCCAGACAGTCACATCACATGCCAGACAGTCTCACATGCCAGACAGTCTCACATGCCAGACAGTCTCACATGCCAGACAGTCTCACATGCCAGACAGTCTCACATGCCAGACAGTCTCACATGCCAGACAGTCTCACATGCCAGACAGTCTCACATGCCAGACAGTCTCACATGCCAGACAGTCTCACATGCCAGACAGTTCCACAACCTAGTTTTGGAACATTCACAGAGTTTCCAATTTCATATACAAAGACTCCCAAGAAACTGGTAAAATAATTCAGTTCCTGCTCATATTTCAGGAATGTAGGTTTAGAATATAGTAAAGTTGGAACATCTTGTTCACAACCGCAGTAACACTTTATGTACATGGAATTGCATGGCCATCAACAATTCAATGATTATTGAAAATTGTATATGTACTCTTATTCAGCCCAGGCACACGTTGGGATGTTGCATTTAGGGTTTCCAGAAAATCCCCCTACAGAGGAAGGAAACATCATAATAACAACACGAACATGAATGTCCAAAGCTAAAAACATTTTGATTATGGTAATAAAACAATAGTAATATAACCAATAGTGTTACTACTGACTTTTAGTAATACATACAACTTGTACAGGATAGTAGGTCTATAGTCTCATATCAATAAATTGATTCAAACACTTTGTTTACAAATTTAACTTTGATCATGAAAACGTAATCTCTTGTTCTTGTTCCTTGATATTCCTCTTGCCAAAACTGCAAAACAAGGCAACAAAAATTGTTGGTGCATGGTAACGCTTATAATGGCAGAATGGAAACTATAGCACTTTATCATGAATGAAAATCTAATGTGTTCATAAACTCAGATTCTTTTATTGCGTGATTATGTTGTCATCAACATATTTCACAAATGAATAGATTTTGATGAAACTTGGAGTGGGTCTTTGATATTTGCTTGATATCGAAGATATTTAATTATTGCGGAAGGACAGAAGTGAAAGGGTGAGGATATTTAAGGTGACATCTGTGGGACTTGAATGAAATATTCCAATGGAATGTATCCATCAATTATATATGCTCTGAAGGAGATAATAGAGCCAACTAATAATCTGGCCTAAAGAAAGCAATTGGTGTCCTGGCAGCAAATAAATATAAATAATTTGTTTTCTGGCATGCAAGAAAATGCTGGAATGCAAAATATATAAAAAAAATAGAATAAATACTTTGCTGAATGGTACTTAAAGGTCTATGGATATGTAACAAATTCTATATTGGTTGAAAGAATATTACAATCTGAACAGATCATTCTTAGGATTTTGAAATAACAATTTTGTTTTGTTTTTGTGTTATGACTCAATGATTAAAGTTTAATCTTTTTTTACGTCATGCAAAATTTGTGATGGAAGACTGGAAAGACAGCTCTACACGCTCATATACCTTTAACTCAAAAGTATTCCCAGTTTGTGATATGAATTATGAAACATACATTTTGTATCATATCCCTGGTATCACCCTCGATGATTACTGTTACCATCATACAGAACAAATTCACTATACAGATGTAAGTGACTGACAAGTCAGCAAGTAATGACACTGAATATGTCTAGGTAAATTTACATTAAAAAACATCCCACTTCTAGTCAGGACTCTTGGCGTGTAGTTGATTGAAGATTCAGTTACAGTCTGGTTGCTTTCAAATCCAATGGCGATGCTGCAGAAAGAAAAATATGATACAATAAATAATATACGGACGGACGGACGGGACGGACAGACAGTCTCTCTCTCTCTCTATCTGTATGTATGTCTGCTCTCTCTTTCTCTCTCTCTCTGTATGTCTGTCTGTCTCTCTACCTGTCTCTTTCTCTCTGTCTGTCTGTCTATCTATATATATCTCTATGTCTGTCTGTCTATCTATCTGTCTGTCTCTCTCTCTCTTCTCTCTGTCTATCTGTGTGTCTGTCTGTGTGTCTGTCTGTCTGTTTGTTGATGTTTAACAGGACTGTAACAGTCAAGAGTCAAATGTGCCTAGAGGGTGTTAAACAAATTTGGTGGAGATATACGAAGAGGAACAGATAGAAATTGGATATAGAAGAAAGGAAGGTATAGAAAAGGAGAGGGTATAGGTATGCAGAGAATTTTTTTTTTAAATCCAAAAATATGGAAATAAAAATAATAAGTGTTGCTATAATCTCCTATGCATTCCCAAGTAGGTTAAATTATTTAAATCAATTCCAATCTAAATTAATTGTTCACAGCATGTACACACAAAATATATATTGAATACCCTCAGTGTGATGCATACCATGGATTATAACCAGATCACCAATTTCTTAGGCAAAGTTGAACAATGTAATATAGTTTATTAGACATGCAAACACTTGTTTTGTTATCACAGAGACTGAGATTGCATTAGCATTGTGACTTATTTAGAGCCTACACATTTTGTATCAACATAATGATAGATGTAACAGAACAATACTAATTTGTTGGATAGTTTAATAGTAAAGGAGGATGCGGAGGTATAAGGGTACACATTAAATCGGCAGGAATCTGATGTGTATAGTCATGATTGCATTATGATTATGAAGCATATTCCCCCTCTGCAACAACACACGTTATCTTAAATTGTATTATTACTTTCTATTAAAATACTTTACCTATCAATACATTTGGACTAATTTTGTTACTCCCTTCATGAATGCACAACACACAGTAGTTTTGGCTACTTATACAATTATTTATGTTTTGATTAAGTGGGTACTTTAAAGAATCACCTAAGTCTGTTCAGAAATTTTAAAACATATGTACAGCTTTTAATGAGAATGCCAATGAATTCTCCATATATAGTGTGGACCACATACCAATTGCAAATGCAACTACATTTACAATCCTACGATTACATGTGAAGATTAATTAATACTACTGTGGATGCACTTTTATCCCCAATCATTATTTGGTTTGCTTACTTGTTTGGGGCGGGTGTTGTTCCGGAGTTGTGATGGCCTTCCACTTGTTCCTGAATTTCCTCTTCTGTGAGTCATTTCTCTCTTTATATAGGATGTCTAGGAATGTGATATGTGGACTCCTGGGTCTACTAGTTAGTTATGATACCGGCTTATTCTGACTCTTTGAGTAGTGACCTGCGAAGGGTGTGCTCTCTGATCATTTGGGTTAGGGATCAACTGATAAATATAACAAAAGCATGATAGAAAAATATTTATGTAAGGAAATACATGAAGTAAAAATGATAATTGAACGTCATTAAAGTTAGGATAATCTATCTCCGAATATCCATACTGGTTTATCAATTTTGTGTTTGTTCTTTAATATTTATAATTGTGACACAAAGTAGCATACATTTAAGTCAAGGAAAAAAAAAAGAAGAAAAAAACACCTATTCTCTTTATGTGTATGGCATCGACTTTCGCTTTTAGTGTGTGGAGCATCTTTTTCAATGAACATGGACACATACCCAAATTGGTAGATTTGCGCCCTAATGGGCAATTCTAGTATTCTGTCATCTGGCATTTTGAACATCCCTTTGCTACGATTTGTACACAAGTGAAACACGCGACAAATTGTGCCCAAGTGAATACCACGTTATAGCCTACGTTCGCACAATACATATGTTTCAAACTTTGAAATGATCTTAAATATATTTCCTCCAAATTTGCAACAATTTTCTTGCAAATACCCACGCTAACGTAGAAAATTTGGCCTCTAAATATGACCGATTAAGTTTACACTAGTTTTAAGTTTGTTTTCACTGATAAACTAATTGTTAAGTTTTACGCACGTTTAATATCATGACGTCATCCGAAATACTCAAATTGGTGACATCCGGATACTCCCAAAATCCCAATCCCACATCCTCCAGAATCTCAGTAATATCCCCCGGAATCACAATCCCACTGATACCCCGAAATCACAATACCACTGGTATCCCCCGGCCGAATCCCAAATTACAGCGCCCCTGAAATATTCCACTGTTACTTCCCCACCCCCAGAATCTCAATCCCACTAACTCTCCCTCCCCGAATCCCAATTGCATTGGTAAACCCTTCCCTGGAATCCCAAGCCCACATGCCACTAGGGTTCACATGTCACTGATCCCCCTGTGCACATATTTTCTGGAACTGCCCATTTGGGCACGAACTCGTACTAACGTTAGGCCTAAGCTTAATTTGCACAGTTAAACATCAGTTGCAGCATAACGTATTATTCAGTAGCCTACGCCTAAGGGAACGTTAGGCGTAAGCATTAAACTTAAAACTACCAAATCACCTCTTTTTAACAGCCAAATAAAACGTTTATTGTAAGCAAAGATTATACATTACTTACCATAAGAGTGTGAGATTTTCACAACAAATAATTTACTGTCCGCATTCAACGTGATTATGCTGCTTGATTGCGTTGATGGTCGCAAAAAGCATGAGACTAGAAGCATGTGGAATGTGAAACACGTTACTTGCCTGTGGCCATAACAACAACGTTCAGCCAATCCAAATATTATATCTCAAATAACACTTTATGGGGGGTGTAGTTCGTCTGAGATCACGACGACGACGAGTGATTACACAATTACAATGACGGGGTCGTCGCCTGCGTATTCAGTTATGATAGTAACAATGATATCACCCGGACGAGAACACAGGTACGACGTACAGACAGACATAACATGGTGTAGCGGTCATTACACCTGCCTACAGACCACGAGGCCCTGGGTTCAAGCCTGGGTTGGGTAGACACCACAGTGCACCACAACTGGTTATCAAAGGCCGTGGACATTGACTTGGTTGTCGATGTTATGTCTGTTATGTTATGTTATGTTATGTCCGTACGTCGTACCTGTGTTCTCGTCCGGGTCGGAATAAGCGTTTCGTGATAGCATTGTTACTATCATAACCGAATACGCAGGCGACGACCCCGTCATTGTAATTGTGTGTTCACTCGTCGTCGTTAGGTGAAAGAATCCTAGACCCATCGGTGTAAAATTGATTCGCATGAGTGTAAGATTGGTTTGGCGGGGTGTAATAGTTTTACTTAACACCTGTCAGGTGTCAAATTTGAACACCCCAGTTGTATTAGTGTACGCAGTGTGTGTGTGTGTGCGTGTGTGTGTGTGTGTGCGCGTGTGGGTGCGTGTGCATGTGTGAGTGTGTGTACAGTGTACTAGCCGCTTCCGCGGCGGTTATTAATAGGTTGTCGGTATTTGTGTGTGACCAATCAGGAACGTTGACTTGTATTGTATATTGCTGTTTATGTAACACGACATCTGGCCTTTAACGGAATCAAATTAATAAATGTTTTTTTGTTTTTAATGACATATTTCAAATATAATTAACTGTATGCGATATCACATTCATATGATTTATCTTATTTACCCAATCGTTCAACGAAATTTGCTTCATGCATGTCTGAGTTAACGATTGTGTCGTTAAAAAGTAAATCAGTTTGCTTTCATCATGTAAATAAACCAAAGTTAGCATAACTCACTTGCTGTAGGCTTACATTACTTATTTATTCAAATGAAGCTTTAAATTGCCCGCACGACAATATGTGTTTTAAATATAAGCCTCTTTTAATCATCAGAAAACATCGATCTAAATTAGATCGGATGTAGGGAGACTTAGATGATTTGAGCTATTGAATTTAATTCAGGATACATTTTAACCTAAATTTACATAGAATTTATCTTCAGCTGGGAAATAAAGGCCATCTGTCATATAATGATTATAATAATAATAATAATAATAATAATAATAATAATAATAATAATAATAATAATAATAATAATAATAATAATAATAATAATAATAATAATAATAATAATAATAATAATAATAATAATAATAATAATAATAATAATAATAATAATAATAATAATAATAATAATAATAATAATAATAATAATAATAATAATAATAATAATAATAATAATAATAATAATAATAATAATAATATAATAATAATAATAATAATAATAATAATAATAATAATAATAATAATAATAATAATAATAATAATAATAATAATAATAATAATAATAATAATAATAATAATAATAATAATAATAATAATAATAATAATAATAATAATAATAATAATAATAATAATAATAATAATAATAATAATAATAATAATAATAATAACAACAACAACAACAACAACAACAACAACAACAACAACAACAACAACAATAATAATAATAATAATAATAATAATAATAATAATAATAATAATAATAATAATGATAATAATACATAAATTCACATAGCGCTAATTTTGTAAAAACATTCAATAGCGCTCTACATACAAGGAAATTAGATACGAAAACAAAAACAAGAATACAGAAATGACAATATAAATAGAAATACAATGGATCAAGCTGCACATTAGATTAATGTCTTCTAAAACAAAAAAAGTTTTAAGTTTAGTTTTGAAGGAGGTCAGGGATACATTATCAATACATTTGAGTTCAGTTGGGAGTAAATTCCACAACCAAGGACCTCTTTAAGCAAAGGCCCTTTCGCCAAGAGTTTTATGCTTAATACGGGGAACAAATAAGGACTTGAAACGAAGGTCATAGCAGGATGGTTTTTCAACTACTATTTCACAAAAACAATTTGGAGCAAGGCCTTTAATGCACTTGAAAACTTGTAAAATAATTTTATAATCAATTCTTTGTTTGACTGGTAACCAGTGAAGGGACTTCAAACAGCATTAGTGTTAGAAAATGTTGGTAGTCTGAAGATCAGCCGAGCAGCACCATTAAGTATTCTTTGAATTCTGTAAAGTTGATAATCAGGTAATCCAACAAGAAGTGATTTACAATAATCAATGTGACTTATAATAAAAGCATTAATAAGGATTTTCATGGAATCTACATTTAGATATTTGGCAATCTGACGAATGTTATTAAGACCGTGATATGCTTTGGAACAAACTCTCCCAATATGAATATTCATAGATATGTGATTGTCCAAATAAACACCCACATTTTTTACACTAACAGATGGTTTTATTTCAGCATCACCAACTTTGATGGATTGGACTCCAGCTTTAGCTAGTTGCTGACGAGTGCCAATTAGAAAAAATTCAGTCTTGGAGTCATTATTTGCGTATTCTATATAACGATATCGTCAACCAATATACACAGTCACTATTTTTTAATTGCTTTTAAATTTGTTTTATTTAAAACAAAATATCTACAACAACTATATGCTAGTTTTCAACGTATTTTTTACCTTATCGCAACATATACTATACATGGCGATAAGGTACTGTACTCACTTTTGTGTGGGAAGGGGGGGGGGTGGTGGATAGGTGGATGTGTGTGGGTGGGTGAGTGGGGGTGTGGGAAGGGGTTGGTGGGTGTGGGGAGGGATTGGTGGGTAGGGGAAGGCTTGGTGGGTAGGGTGAATGAGTGTACAATATTTTGTGTCGCGTTTACAGAGAAAACAGTACACGTTATCATTAGATACTTTGTGGGAGGGTGTTGGGTGGGGTTAACTTGTCCCGCACAAGTTGGATCATGTGTCTTACAGGTCACAGGTCACAGGTCAAATAATTGATTACAAATTGTAAATTTTGTGTTGCGCTCCCTCCAGTAAACCGTAAGTAATATTGGTTTGGTACTTGGTGAGTTGGTACAGGGTTGATACAGGGTTGTATCCTGCACAAAATGGAACATATCACTACAAGATCAAAGGTCAGAGGTCAAATAATTAATTTTAAATGGTAAATTTTGATCGATCGCGTGTTATGGAAAAATCGTAAGTGCAATTGGGTGGGTTGATGCCGGATGATGCAAAGATGTTTCTCTGAAAAGTTGTGACATGTCGCTTAAAGGTCGAATGTCAGAGGTCAAATAATAAGGCTAATTTTGCGGTGCATTTTATTGGAAAATTGTAATTGCTAAATTGTGTTGATTCTCAATAAGTTTGAGTCCAGAGTTTGTTACTCGGTGGGTTGGTGCAGAGTGATGCAAGGCTATGTCCCACTCATAATGGGATATATCATTTGAGGTCAAAGGTCTAATAATTGATTTTAGAATGTTAAATTTTGTATTCAGTGCGCTTCCTGGAATAACCGTAAGTGATATCGGGTTTAAGCTTGGTGGGTTGATGGAAGGTGGTGTAGAGTTGTGTTCATTATAAAATGGGACAAGTCATATAAAGGTCAAAGGTCAAATAATTAAATTTAGATGGTATATTTTGGTCGATCGCGCGTCATGCAATTGAGTTCTTACTTCGTGGGTTGATGAAGGATGATGTAAAGCTGTATCTCAGAAATAATGTGACATGTCACTTCAAGGTCAAAGGTCAGAGGTCAAATAATAATGATAAATACTTTGTGCTGAATTTCGTTGGAAAAACGTTGTTGCTATTTATTGACCTAGATAGGTTGGTGTCTGGTTTGTTACTTGATGGGTTGATGGAGGGTGATGCAAGATTAGGTCTCACACATAATGGAAAAGGTCATTTAAAGGTCAAGGGTCAGAGGTCAAATAATTGATTTAGAAATCGCAAATCTTGTGTTGTGCTTCCTGGGATAACCATAAGTGATATTGGGTTGGTACTTGGTGGGTTGGTACTTGGTAGGTTGGTGGAAGGTGATGCAGGGTATTTACCGCACAAATTGGGACATACCATTTAAAGGTCAAAGGTCAGATGTCAAATAAATGTTACTTGCTGGGTTGATGAAAGGGGATGTAGTGTTGTGTCTTGTACATAATGTCATTTAAAGGTCAAACGTCAGATGTCAAGTAATTGATATGAAATGATCAATTTAATGTTATGTTTCCTGGAAAAAGATTTGAACATTTTACAAATTATATGTGGCAGAGGCGATAAGGTCAGCAACTCTGTGGATTGCCATCTTGTTTTAGTTTGTAACGATATATACAACCACTACGCAGCTATACAGTCCTTGTATTCTTTTGTTTGAATACACAACCATACATAACCACTGTTTTCATGTTGTTTTCTTAATTTGTTTCTTCCGAGTTTCCTGCTAGATAAAATATTCTGCTTTTACAGTTTTATGTGTTTGTAAACCTACCTCATGAATGAATACCCACCTCTTAGTGATCATTCTATGCGTTTGGACAAGTTAGGTATTTCGAAGATTGCCTTGATAAATATCATTTAATATAGAGGGTGACATTACCTAACATTGCTTAATCTGATGAAACTTGCCCTGCTCTTAATTCAATTCGTTTGTTAGTTAGTTTATTAAGATTGTTAATAATAAATCTTGGCAGGGGAGGCCAACCAAAAAATGAGTCGACGCTTGTCTTTATGAATTATACTTGAAAATTAAAATGTTGGGTTTTTTTTACTATAAAAGACTAAAATAATTTTTACCGATTTTCACCTGTTGGTGTTGGGTTAAGAAAGTGTAAAGAATTTAGTTCTTTAGCACTTCCCTATCTTCGTCCTGTAACATGGTAACGGCGCTTTTGTCAAGTCTGCTGAACGCAAAAAGCTGTCTGGATTGCGTCTGCTTGCTTTGCAGTTCGTCTCAAAATCGATTTAACTGATTATATAAAACCAGTTCTTTAATATAATACTCGTTTGGTTTTATTGATTTGCATCAATGATCTGTTTTATTGATTTGCATCGATGTTTAAGAATATTATTCACTTTTATGGCGGAGCAGCAAAACTATTCATCTTGACAGTTGATTCAAATGTTCAAAGCGTAATTTCTAAAATACGTGGAAATATTTCTAAGCATCGATGTATAATGATTTATTTCTGAGATTGCGTGCCCCAGTTACAGCACTGCCTAATGTATATTTTAAGATTAATTTGTGATGAAAAGAGCGACAATGAATATTGCATAGATCGTAAATTTTCTCCATACTGCCTCTTATCTTCTCTACCATATGTACGACATCGGATCCTTATTCACAAACATTTCGAGGGTAATAGCCTCACATTTCCGTCATAAAAGTTCATGATTGCGGTAGTATTGTAATAAACTTAAAATTACAACCCTAAATGAAATTTGTGTTTACGCTATACAGATGACTCTTAACTTAATTCCACAGAAGTTAAAACAGATATATAATATTACAAAAACTCTAAAAAAAACGAAGTGTCATTCTCGGTGTTGGGGTTTTGAAAAATTATACCTATTAATATACACACGAGAGTAACACACAAGCACGGTGTTCCAACTAGGACCTTCCACACAATTCTATATACATCCAACAGCATGTAATACAACAATCTGGCTAAGGCTTTGCTTGCAATTGGGTTTAAAGGAATATTCCCATGGATTTTTATTTTTTCATATATGATAGAGACATATTTTAGAAATAATGTGGTGAAAAAACTATGTTAATATCATATTTCATGAGCTAGAATCAGGCAACGGGTGTTGCACTATAAAGTAATATCTTCAAGTGTGGCTATTATCAGGCCTTAGGTGCAGATACTATTGAATCATTTTTGCAAAATTTGTGCAGAGCCATTTCATAATTCACTTCAGGGAGCGTGTCGATTCTTGTATGACTAATGTTTGTGGCAAATGAAATAATTCACAGCTGCATTTAAAAATAAGAGAGTCATGTGATTACCAAACGGACCTGAATTTGGGATGGGGATATTTTTACATAGCAATGAGCAAATACCCCATTTTTCACATTTTTAATTACTGAAGTACCAAACGTTTCTGCCAAAAAGGGGCACGTTTGGACACAGTTTGTCAGTTTGTGCGATAATAAGAAGCGAATGATATCAAGAAGCTCTGTTTGTGTAAAATAGGAAGCGTTGGTGCAGGACTCAGCAAGAATAAAAAAAAAAAAACATACAGAAAACACTCGAGCACAACCGGCTTAATTTCTTGATGATTTTGGTATTTATGAAGAACATCTGCGGCATTTTCTCTCGTGGTGAAAGGGCTCTGTTTACCCCCACGTTCGCAGTCGATTGGTGAGATTGTGCTGCTTTATATATGCCTGACCCATGACATTGTGTATCTTTTGCTTTTGTACTTTGTGAAGCATAGTGCATTATTAGTCTACATTGCAAAATATGATTGGTTAGGCTGGGGTTACAATTAAATACATAAACAAGAACAACACCTTATTACCCAAGGTCGCATAAGAATTTTAAAATGCAGAACAGCACGGAGCGAATCCTAAACAAATGAAGGATTATTTATTGATCTTTTTCATTTATTTCTCATTTTGGAAAAAGAATAAACAACTTTATTCATTTATTTCTCATTATGGATTAGATCAATTTTCAGCGCAAAATACACTTTTACAGGCTATCTTATCACTAAATATATTTCTATATATACCTTAGCGAACAAGGTGGAGAGAGAGAAGGAAGGGGGCAGGGAGCAAGTAACTAATACATCTGGCTTCGATCACGCATAGGACTGTAGGAAAATCAAAGGAATATTTTTGTAGGAAAAGTGACATCACGTTTGAAGTTACAGATGACTGCAGCAAGCAGCCGTGTTTCTCATCAGTACTGCATAGCATTTTAGTAACCAGGTAACATTCATTAATAAAGACGGACGAAATGGTAGACTCCTGCTGTATTGCGGTTCAATTAATTCGAATGAGTCATTATTTACAACCGAAGTGAATATAAGCTTTGTAGCAACACTCCATTTATACTTTACAAATTCTAAACATGTATTTCTATTCATTAAAAGGCAAGGCAAATTCGAAGACATGAACTTTGGATACAACTTCTTAGAATTGAAGCTAAGAAGATGTGCGCTAAAGAGTAGCCATTCAAAATCTTATGTTTTTCAAAAAAAATTGCAAGAAGTTTTCATTACAAATTGGGATTTCATACCTGTTCTAGACACAGTTGGATTCATAAAAGATAAAATCTGATTCTAGATTTGATGATATCACAAATTGATATCATTAATGTATTTTAAGCAAACTGTGTTTAAAGCACCGTGTGTATATCAGTATATAAAGAAGATAGTTTTGGAAAACTCCTGACGTGCGTGACAAAATACTCAAGATTTCTTATGTAGTTAATGCGCTCTTTGATTGAGCTAACTGCACACATTAGTGGGTTGGATTTGCGCATTGGGATTCGAAATTCTTTGAAGCAAAGCATGTCATCGGTAATTGGGTAACCAAATTGCGCACGGATATCGAGAGTATGTTAGATTATCATTTAGCTCAGTAAAATTTAAAACTAAACTGTTTGATCTAATGGCTCAACCATATACCTTTAATTTCCGCGAGAACACTTCATTAAACTGAGATTCCATTCTCGATGGAAAATCTGCTTCGTTTATTCATAAAAACTAAGGAAGCAAATGGGTGAATAATCTACAGAAGACAGATTCATGTGTTTTTTAATATTCATAATTAAAATTTTGTCTTATGTCAAACTTTGCTCTTAAAGCGGCCCGCAGAGGATTATTGCAAAATATTGCTTACAGGTACATAAAAACTGATGAAAAGTGTATGGGAAAATTGCAGAAAATTACAACGACAAAAAGGCTTATATACAGCAGAGTCTGAAATAGATTGGACAAATTTACATTTGCTTGAATTTGCAGGTCTATTTATCTGAAGAGAATGCAAACCAAGTAAATATTTCCTTTAAGGGAGAATATCAAAATATTGAAGGTAATCATAAATCCAACTCTCTATTGATTCACATTTACACATGAATATTGAAAACAAGAAGTAGTATATAACAACAACTATCCTACTTTTCAAATTCAGCTCGAATGTGAATTTATATGACCGCAGAGATTATTTGTATATCTTCTGAGCATCAAGCAAAACGTGATACTATTTGGAAGACAACCGATAAGAACAATAACACCTTTACTGCAATGTTTCGTAAATTATGTTTTTATGTAAAAGGACTTGTGAAACTACCATTTATGAAATAAAATATAAGAGTAGAATTTGAATCATTTCTGTAATTACTAATTAACTCGAAAAGTATAAAATTAGCTCCTGTCTCGTTGAGGTTGGGAAGCCTTTGTAACTATTTTCTGTAATCATCATGATCAGATGATAGTCTGTTGCTTATCGCCGCCGCCGCCGCCGATCAAACATTATACCAAAATGAATATGTGAAAGAGAGTTATGATCAAAACTGAAAAGAAACCAATTTTGCATAAGACAAAATAAGACATCTGTTCAAAGTTGGAGTTCGATAAACTAACACCTTTCAAATGGCTCTTCTCGAATGAAGTCAATGAAAATAACTCCAACAATTTCCCGTCGGGTAACTGTCATTTTACTTGGTCACTGCAATTCCCCCACTTATTTGGCAATGTTTAGTTATGTCGATGCCCCAAGCTTTTTTTAAACGCAGGTGATATACAATGCAGATAACAGATTACACAAGTAAAAATGATAGCCCGAAGCTCTATAACTCTTATCTTACAATTGCAGCAAAGAGGCATTGACGTTTAAAATTGCACTTCCCTGCATTGACGAAATCTACTTTTTATTTACTGTTCTAAAGTATACTTACATTACTATTTGTAAAACAACATTTCAGAAAAATAAAAGAGACAGTTCAGAATCACGTATACGGGAAAGGTGTAATAATACAGCTCTAAAATAAACATTAGGTTTAAGCATATGATTTCAGCACACTTTTCTGTCTGTCTGTTTACAAATATGTTACATACGGGAAAGTTGTAATAATAGATTAGCTCTAAAATCAAAGAAAGCCATGCTTTCATTTTAAAACATGACTTCCGCGTCTTGTATGTCCGCTTTAATCCAATCGTTTTTTTTTTTTCTTAGCTAGTTTGGTAATACAATCAATATTACCACAGTTTGCGATCATTAGTAAATCCACATTATTCAACAAGAGACTCAAAAGGTTTCTTCCGAAGGTTTTTTAGCGTCCTTCTAATGACATTTTTTTTTTTTTTATCTTATGCATTGTTTCGATCCCTTTTCTATTTTGCTCATTTCCCTCCAAGGGAAAATAAAATCGATAATATATTGTACAATTGATCTTTTCTTAGCCTCTTCTGCATGTATGTTGTTGTACTTTTTAATCGTTATTTATGAAAAACATCTGTAGCATTTTCTCTCGGGGTGAAAGGGCTCTCTTTACCCCCACGTTCGAAGTCGATTGGTCGACGACGACGACGAGTGAACACACAATTACAATGACGGGGTCGTCGCCTGCGTATTCGCTTATGAGAGTAACAATGCTATCACGAAACGCTTAATACGACCCGGAGGAGAACACAGGTACGACGTACGGACAGACATAATATCGACAACCAAGTCAATGTCCACGGCCTTTGATAACTAGTTGTAGTGCACTGGCGTGTTTACTGGCCAACCCAGGATTGAATCCAGGGCCTCGTGGTCTGTAGACATATATGATAACCGCTACACTACAGTTAGTAGACGAAGTCGATTGGTGAGATTGTGCTGCTTTATATATGCCTGACCCATGACATTGTGTATTTTTTGTACTTTGTGAAGCATAGTGCATTATTAGTCTACATTGTAAAATATGATTGGTTAGGCTGGGGTTACAGTTAAATACATAAACGATAACATCAGGTTATTACCCAAGGTCGCATAAGAATTCTAAAATGCAGAACAGCATCTTGCTGATATGGTTTCAATCATCTGTATTTGTATTTGTATCAATTTACGACAGACAGTTGTGAACCTATAGGATACAAAGCTCACTTTTCCGTGATTAGATGATACCGGTATTCAAACTCAACCTCTTAATTTGAATGTATTTGTATCATCATACTATGACGAAAGGTTTTGTTTGGTTAAGTGAATAGGGATGTGGCCTTGCGAAATAGTTGGTCAAGTTAGCAAATGCCGGGTGACAATTTCAAAATAATGTTTATTGCCTTCTCGAACATGTCGAAAGTTGCTAAGACAACAAAAACCCTCTTTATGAAGCAAATAAACCCTATTTGAAAGTATTGGACAAGTTTAAGGCACTTATTTGATCTACAACAAGATTTTATGAAAAATCGCAACGAAGGTAATAATAACATAAAAAACAATGGTAATTATCAATTGGGCAGTTGGGGCGAGGGTGCACTTTTTCTATTTAGTGCAGCAAGTATTTACCGCAGCAACACACCCCACTAACTTTGCGATATTCATCACATTAAATTTTGTTTGAGACCAAAATATTCTTCAAAAGTCGCCATTAACAGATAAATTACATTACACTATGATGGGAAACAAAAATCGATTTCACTTTTCACCTACATTTTAAGATTCTCATTGTCGTATCGTAACGTCGGAAATATGGCCTCCTGCACTTAGTGACCTACTCTTATTTCTATTTTGCTCAGGATTTGTCACTTTGCTCTCACTGAATTTGCGGAACATGAACATAGTGTTAAGCTCTCACCACATCTTGTAATAAATCAAAGAAACGTCCAATATGTAAAGCGATATCTGATTCAAAGCAAAGATCAGTGAACCATACATAATATTATTTGTTTACTGATGAGGAACCAGTAATGTAGCAGAATTGTTAGAAATGCACTAGATGAGTTTCCGCCATTATATCCATATTTTTGTTATTTTGACTTTCATTTTGCATTAAATGGCAGTAAAGCACATGATGACAGGCACACAAGGGTCCGAAATAAACGTAGTGTAATGTTTTCGTATATTTTACACCTTGAAACTCATGGATGAAATGTTTGCAATCTCCATAGCCATTTGTCCATTTAGTGAAAGCAACTTACAATGATTTGTCTTAAAATTCAGACACTTCGTCAAAAAGAATAACATAATACCTCAAAAGGTGTTACTTTTTCCACATCTTTGAACGTTTATTTCCATGAGATTACCCGGAAAACTATGAAAAAGATTGTATTTAAGTTTTATTCCTACGTGAACAAAAAATATACTGCAAAAGCCCCATATACGAATTTTAGGACTGGTTGTCTAAAGGCACAGCACGTAACAGCTATGCCTAGAAAAGGAGGGGAACCCTCTATTGCATAGAACAGTACATCGAGTGGACTTTAAAAAAATGCATGTATCTTATAAAGCACAAGTGGTGAATCTCTAAGCTCTTATTTGGATTTAAATTATATGCTTTCAATTAAAGATGTTTAATAAAACAAATGTCAATCATTGAAAATTAAACAGGATACCTTATATAAAATACTATAATAAAATGCTTAATTTATTCTGGTTTGTCCATGTTAAGAAACAGTGTGCACGCAATGCTCAAGAAATAAATATATAATCATTGTCCATGGTGCAAGTGGTGTGATACTAACAGACTTAAGTCCATGTAGATTATGATTCTAACCGGTACTAATCCTAACTCAAATGTCTGAAATGATCCTAAGCTGATAAGCATACAACTTTTTGAAACCCTTCGGTGTGACTTTATGAGATTGATCATCGATCACCCCAATTGTCGGATACGTGATCCATTTTCATGCGACCAATAAATTGGAAAACACTGTCACGATTTTCGTCGCTCGCTGTTAATGACGACGAAAGTCCTGCAAGGGCATTTTAGTATATACCATTGTCATGTGAATGGCATTGTCATTTGAAAAGTTAGTTGGTTTGTAACTAGGGTAAGAAAGTAGACCTAAAATGGGTAGAACAGACATTGATAATTTCTATCATTTCATACTATTCAAATTAGGGGATAAATGCGAGGATGGCCAGTCTCAAATATAATTTGAGACCAAGGATGACGTCATCCTTGATTTGAAGTGACCGAGGCGATAGCCAAGGTCCGCTGGCCCTACGATGACGTCATCCGCGGTCTCAAATGGCATTTGAGACCGGCCCCCCTCGCTTTTATTTCCATTCATAAACATTTATTTTTGGAGCTGAAATATAGAAAAAAAGGGCAATTTATTTTGATCTTTTTCATATTCTCCCAACACTTACTGTGACGTCGTTTAAATAAAAGTTTGTTCAATTTTTTTGCAAATACCAACTCGTAAACCACCGACAACCGATGATTGAATCTTGAAGAGTTACTCGCCAAATTTAATGAAAAATAAACACATTTTTGCTCTCAAACACCTTTTTTGTACGACCGCAAGAAGCCGCTCGTTGATTTTCGAACAATAATAAAAAATACATTAAAATTGGCAGGTCATAGGTTATCAAGTTTTGACAGCAGATCAGACAGTATACTGCTTGACTGCAGTACATTTACAATTAAAACTGAATCGCGTAACTGGCGAGCATTCGGCATTCAGAACAAGGTTGAAAACAAGGTCTTGGAAAATTATCGACAGGTAAATCAGGGACAAAGGTAAGATGATGAATGTAGATTTAATTAGGCATCTTTTGAAACAATTTAGACAGTTTGCGAACATCGAAATTAGACTTAATTGGGATACTTGGCTGCTTATTTGTTTTGTGACTAAAATAAGCATTCTCAAATGATGTACACACGTACGTACTCAGGCACGGTGGACTGTCCAAGGCATAGTGTTAATACATCTGCTGTTCAAATGAAGTATCTAACTATTATGAAAAGTATCAGTATTAACCTTACATAACAATTCACTTGGAGCCGAAGATTGATTTTGCGAGGCTTTCAGATTTCTGTTCTGGTCACTGGTCAGTAGAGGAATGACTGAATGAGTGGCAAATTTTGATAATTCTTATTTTATCAATTATAACTTATTCGGTTGCTGTGATTGTTCTCAAATTAGAACCAGAGTTGTTGATTGAGAGTCGTGATTGTTGTGGCTCGAGTGTTGTGGTTGGTTTATTTTTCACATAGGTCTACATATTTGTTGATATTTCTTGGATAAAGTTTTCGTTATTTTGCCAATGTATATTTTTCCGAGGGCACATATGCACTTTCATACGTACCAGTCAGTCTGGTCTTGAAAGTATTTGAAACCATTGGTTATCCAAACAGAGTATTTAAGAATTAGGTTACGAGATAAATGCGAATGCAGCTAGACTCAATTTGTGCCATTTGAGACCTAGGATGATGTACATTTATTATGCTTACTAAGTGTGTTAATGTATGGGAAGTGTTGTTCATCATCATTCTCCTAACGTACAACTTGCTGGTCTCGAATGTATTCGAGACCACCTATTAGCCAATCAGAAAGCTAGAAACTTAATTTTTTATTTATGAATAAATAATAATAGAGAATGCAGTCGTTTACAGTAAATTTACATATACATCAGGAACACAGATGAAGATAACATAAGCTTGTGAATAGTAGTTACCCAAGAAATTAACATCCACAAAAAGTCATAGACCATGTAGAGGGAATAAAACAAAGGAGGAAGAAGTAGTGCAGTATTGTAAAATAAAGAAACACCCGTCATGGCAAACAAGGGCGTGGGAATCGGGGGCTGGGGCTTTCAAAAAAGGGGCGGAAGTAGGCTTTCGCCAGCCCCCCTACCCCCTCCCCTTACCCCTCCCCCCACCCCTCCCCCTTACCCCCCCTACCACACACACACACACACTTTTCAGGGAAGAAAACCAATTATTAGGCTTATATATACCCTCTATAAAATATATACCTTTTCGGCGCTTGTTCTGATTTATTTGATTCTAATTTATAATACCTCGGTCCGATCCCGGGTCTGATTTTAGTTTCCCCATTTATAATCATTTGAATTGACCACATTTGGCCGTACAATGTAGCATTACATCGTATACACCGACGTAGCGCCTGCGTGTGTGTAACATACAACATGCAGTTAGTACGTGTACATGTAGGTGATATGTCACTGCACTGCGAGCGTGTATGTATTGTTACGTACTAACTTAACTGTCTATTCTTTGTTAAAAAAAACAAATCCCACAATCGCGAAAATAAATGGGGGAAATGAGACTTTTGAATGAGGAGGAGGGGGGGGGGGAGGTTCGTGGTGAATAGTCTCCCCCTCCCCCCTCGAAAAAATGTTTTTGATGGCAAACATCTTAACTTGGGAAGCGAATCAAAACTTTTCAAAATGCTGACGTAATAACGAACACGATAACGAAAACATAATTGTTGCTCAGATCCAAGGTCCTTTTTAGCATAATATGTAGCGGCAAGACACGATAGCTAAAATGAATGTGCCAGGTATACGTATCCTTTCAGTTCGTTACCACAAGAGAAATATCGCAGATTTAAATCCCTGTCTTGCAGCCAATAAAGAATAAAACGAATAATTAAAAAAATACACGATATCACAACATAACTATTTGATATACGGTACAAGCATCATATAATCTGTTGATACGTCTCTCAAAACTAGGCAGGCTTTTTCACAGGCATAGAATAAGTGTTACTAGTTCATGTTTATGTGAACATGAACATGATATAATGTTTTTATCATTACATAGGTATCGCAACACAATGCACTTTCTATCCTATCTTCATATATAGCTCATGTACATATTCATATATGTGTGTGGGAGTGTATTTGTTCAGGAGGGATAGTGCAAATCAGTCGAGCAATGTACCGGCGGATTTCAAAAAGGTTAAGTAGTCTTAATGCTTATGTACAAAGAAGCACATACGGGAATTCATACTTGAAGTCTTGTCATTGGGAATGCAGAGCACAATACCAGCAGATCAGTAGGCCGTTCATTATCGCACTGAATTAATACTTCCGAAATTTCTGCAAAAGCACGATATGGAATTGAAAACATGGAAGTGCAAAAATGCACTTTTGAAAGCACACTGCTGGAATGTCATAATTACATTTATACGCATACACCTCTCGAAAGGAAACATGCGTAAATCTGCATCTGGTGATACGCATATTGTTTGCTTCTGTTTTTAAACATGTTCATTCATGTAACGTAATGTATAAATTGATTTTATAAAATACAATGACGTACAGTCCGGAAGCGTGCATATTAATAGGAACATGTATAACACACGAGAATATTGATGTCACGCAGCCACATTGTTCAGATATTGCAATAAAATGGCAAAGTATCTCATTTATTTACTTTAAATATTACAAATAATTGGTTTGAAAAAACATTTGAATTTTCAATATGGCTGTTTCCCGCCTAAAAGCCTAGCTCTATTGTCTATTATTTCTAATAATTCGAAAACGACGTGGTGAACATATTAAATGGAAGTGGAATGGTTTTAACCATACCAGTAATTAAGGTATTTTCTTAAGGTTTAAGTTCCCCTAGCTGCCTAGCAAAGATATTTTTCCCAGACGTATTTCAATTTGAAAATTGTAACATTGCATAAGGCTTTAACGTTAGGATAGCAAAGGATCATGGGAAATATCACAAAATGGCGGTTTTCATGTAGCAAAATGATCCCATTAATAGGAACATTTATGTTCCCATTAATAGGCATGCTGCCGGTGTAAAAGTTTATTTTGCTCCCCCCCCCCCCCAGTAAATTTTGGCCCCCGCCCCTTATTTCCTAGGAAATTTGGGCCCCCAGACAATTAAGCCGTAGCCATCCAGTAAACTTGGTCCCCCTTCATAGTAAAGGCGGTTCGCTAGGAAATTTGGGCCCCCGGCCCTTCTTTCCTAGAAAAGTCTTTATGTATTTTGAAAGAAAGTTTATTTCCTTTTTTTACTATTTAGATTTTTTTTCTTCAAAGTTTCTTCAGGTGGTATATTATAAATACCATTCCTAGATTCAGTTTTACTACTTTTTGTTGGCATATCCCATGCTTTATGAGCCACAGAATCGCAGGACAAAATATGATAGAATATATCAAGACTTTGAGGAATCTGAGGCTATAACATCACAACTTTCAGTCATTTCTATACAAATGATACCAAACTTTTAATTTAAATATCTCCTTAACGGAATAAGATTTATGAATACTTTCTTCACTATTTTGTTTCTTTTGAAGTCCTCTTTCATATAAAATGGACTTGCTTGACCACTGAATTCAATCCTTTTTAAAGGGATGTTAAGCTAAAAAGGAATAGTCAAATGACCATAACATGGTCAACTATTCACAGATCTAAGTATTGTCATATGAGATGGACTTGCATGACCCCTGAACTAGTCCTTTAATTGAAGGAACCGTACTGACACACTAGTAAATTACCTAGTAAAATTAGTCCGGGGAAGGGGACCAAATTCACTAGACATTTTTTAGGAAATTGGGACCGGAGGGCCCAAATTTACGGGGGGTGGGGGGGATTTACCATCACACTGGACTGACGTAGCAGTGACGCAGGTTGGTATTGATATTCCTTAAGGTGATTTTACAAAAGAGACTTCTGCATAAAACAGAGTTGCCGTAAAATGTACTTTATTGGAACAGGGATACATTACGGTTAGATTCACTGTAAAAGTGGAATTCCCTTGTATTTAAATATGTGCATATTTCAATTAATTTCTTACTAATTACCAGTGTTGTATAACACCGATTAGTGACAGAGGCGTTGAACAATTCAATAAGAGAATTGCACTGGTAATTATGACGTCAGTTAAACTATAACAATTCGATTGCATTGAATGGAATACAAAATTGCTGAAAAAGCAGACACAATGTATTTTGATGTATCATACATGATACACATAGTTTTTTAAACGTAGCAGGTCGAATGCAGTCAGACAACACGATATTATTCCTTATCCTTATCCCTTTGCGCCCTGATTTATTTTCCCTGTTTAGACCCATTAGGCCAAAACAAGGCTATAATAGATTTAGTTTGGGGTTGAGCAAAGGTTCTTCCTAAGCAACAGTACGTTTTGTGAAGATACAAGTAATAAACTGATAAACACTCCACTCTTTAAGGAATGAATATAATTACAAATCTGATTGATTTAAATCTTGAAGGAACTACCTTCTTATTATGTACAACAAGTTTGGCTGACTTTAACCAGCACGCGATATTCGTAAAGTCCTAGTTCTTTTTAACAAAAAATTGTATTCAATAATGTCTGTTAAAAAAACGATTAATGAAAATATACTTTACTTCATTCTCAGAGCCGTATTTTTTTAAACACGACAGCTCGAGGTGGAAGTACTTGCGAGATGTTATCAGGAAATAAGTCGGCAAAAGCCCTAGCGAGATTTGGGATTGGATGCCCCGAGGCTCAATGAATTCATTAAAATGCCCATCCAAAATCGAAGCATTTCAAGGCACAGAGTAACTAGTGAGCTCAAATAATTATTTAAAACAATGCACTTTATTTTTAAATTCGCGCCTGAATTACCAATTAATATTCACGCTATTAAGCTTCCTGAATCTTCTTAAAATGTTTTATTTCTCTGTGTCCAATCTTTATTCTTTGATCTACTTTTTCATTTATTATAAGAATAGAATGAGTTGCCTTTGATAAATTTTGGAAGAATAAAAGGTAAAATAATTTCATAGTTATCATTTTCTGAATTTGAAAGCTTTACCTTCATCTATAAGTACAAATTTCGCTTCAGCAACAAGAACAAAATTGTTGGAAGTCTCCTCTTGCTATATAGATTTGTTTGTTGGGATGAACAATGTTCACAAGCAGGCTATATGATTGAAAAGTATCGCTATTGATCATGAATATTTGGAAGTTTTAGTCATACTCAGATGCAAAATCTTTTTGCAGGAGCTTTTGTTTATGAATATTTGTTTGCATCAGTTAACACTTAAAAGAGGTTATCTCACTTCTGCAATCACTGAATATGATAATTGCTACTAATCTTAAACTCGTGCGCAACTATCCAAGGCCAATCCTGATATCGAGACGTGATATTGACTATGTCTCTCATCCTGTATCATTTTTCCAGAAGATAAAATGTTCCTGGTATCGTTAACAAGAAATAAAGTGAATAATGTGAAGGTTAAAAATGGCATGCGTTATTTAAAAAACTTCAGTTATTCTCTCATTTTTCATCGTTAAGACTCTAACTGATATATCTTTACTGCCTTTCTGTCGTGATCCTTAGTTACGAAAGTCTGAAGCAGTTAAGTTCATTAAGTGAATGGATTTCAATCTGCAATGTTAGTTATTCCAGTATCATGAAATTTAAAGTGTGCAAAATTCGCACTAACATACTAGATAAGTATGTTAGTTTTGAATACACCTTTACTATGTAACCATAATACTCTAAATATCTGTAACTATAAATTAGAACACCTATTTTTGTTAATATTCGCTGTTCGGGACAAAACTTGGCGATTGAAATAGGCACAAGGGATTTAGTTCAAATAGAATGCCGTTTATGTTCCTCATGTTTCAATAATGAAATTGAAATTGAATTCCACTTGCATAAGATAAAATACATTAGATATTCTAATTTGAGGAATAGGTTCTTGCCAAACATTGTCTTAAACCCCTCGTATGATAACTCTGATTTGCGCATGTAACTTAAAAACGATACTTATAGTATTGCTGTTTTTTCTACTTAATGCAACAAATCGACGAAACGAAAACATTAATAAATAATGAATGCCGCTTAAATATATTTTATGTTCCATATTCTTTTGTGTACGCTAACCTGAATTCCTGTTTATACACTGTAATTTGAAGACTTAAGATACTCGAGTTTTGTTACATTTTTTGCTTATTTTGCCTCTGACGCTCAAAATGTTTTTGTGGTGGTTATTGTGGGGCTAGTATATTGAATATTGAAAAGTTCACATAATTTAGTTCAAATAGCACACTGTATACTATACGCAACTTCCAAGCATGGGTGCTTTGTAGGAAGCAACTTCGGGCCTAAAAGTGTTGTAATTTTATTTTTGTAAGCGCCCGGGCGCTTATGACGTCATGTTCAGTATCTCCATTCTTATCATTTGTTTTTGTTTATAACAAAGAATTTCAATGTATGTATATTTTCTGTTGTTAATTGTTGTTATGGGCCGGCGGCCTACTGTGGGCAGTTCATACTAGCAACTGTGTCCTTGTATACTTCTTAATTTTTCTTAGCTTTTTTGAAAGACAGTGTCTGCAACGGAAAGTGTTATATTGCCCAGCATACAGGAAGGTTTTGAAGCAGAACCATCCTCACCCTTACAGGTTACGGTTAAATGTAGGGTCAGACTTCAAGATCTTCCTGTTTTGGGGGCAATGTCACGGTAGCAATTTCCGTCTGCAACACACTACCAATATAACATGAACAATGTTCGAATGTGTAGTTTGTGTTACCATGGAGTTGGCATGGTTGAGGGGAATTGATTTCGTCAACGATTTCACTTAAAGTGATAATAAACATAACAGAAATTAAAGCATCCGCCTTATAGCTGTTGTTCTAAAGGACAGCTATTTCCAGCCATTCATATAACACATTCAAGCTGGAAGACGGCGTTTGCTCATTTGTTTTAGTAATATAAATGTTTTGCAGCATATATTTAGAAATACGTACAGGAATACGAAATACTGGTGTTCCACTCCGAAATGCAGGGCTTAAGATCAAACTACATTAGTTGGTTGGTTGCTTAACCAAGTTAACTGTTCAGCAGCTGCTGAAGCTGCAGTCTGTCAGACCAGATAACACCTCTCTGATCAGATGGCCTTACAGAAGAAGAAATGCAGAAGAAGATGTGGATGTGAATCAGAGGGGTGCATGGAAAGATAAGAAGGAAGAAAGTGTAAGGAAAGATGTTAAAACTTGGTGTAAGTAGTTTTTTCTTAAGGCTGGTAAATAACTTTTGCCTTCTGGGTCTACCTGCGCAGTACTGAGTCCCATTGCATTACTTGTTTGATATGGGTTATGATGGTTTTGAGGTAATCCTTATTAACAGGAAAGAGGATTCAGCTTGTGTTCGGTTTGGTGGCTATGCCTACTGTCTTCTTTCGCTAATCATCAAAAGAAAATGATTTGTGTGCAATTGGAATTGGTGATTATATTAATTATGGGCCATGAAGGCTGGTGATTATATTTCGTTGCGGTGGTGAAAGCGGATGAGAATCAATTATGACTCTTCCTGCACAGGACATCACCAGTCTATCACAGATTAACATCCAAGCAATGTTGGTGCACCTAACTGCTGAGTAGACTGGAGTAAGTACAATATATAAAGTGTTTTATTCGTACGAAATTGAAGCCATTACCTTCGGAATACGAGTCTATATCTCACTGAACCACTGCACTGGATACCAATGTTGATATACACTTATAATTGAGGACTCCAAGTAGGCTAGATTCGAAATCGATGAAAAGAATGAAGTTAAAGTTGTTGTGAGAATACGCGTAATTATGGCTATCATAATGAGTGAATTCAGCTATGAAAATAGTTATTGGTAAGCGATTTATCAGTGTGTGGTCTTTGGTATCTTCACCTTAAGCTGATTGATTTACGGTGACCATCGCAGAATGCAAAATAATTGCCATATGTGATTGGGAAACGGAAGTAGAAGCTGGTATGCGTTTGCAATGTACTCAGTTGTAACTATGTGATGTACTTCTTCCGATATGACTATGTCTTTCGATATGAATCAACCAAACAAGTAAAGCAATTGCCTCTCACCAACCCAATCTCATAAATTAGACACGCTTGATGTATTTCTCGTTAGAAATATACATTGCTTTGACTCTTCTTCTATAATAGGGTAGACCATTGTCTGATAGCTGTTCATTGTACCAGGAGTTTATGCTTTCATTCTAGGATGAATCATTCTCATAGTAAAATAACTTGTTGGTGATACAATTTCTGTAATATTTTTCATTTTCAAAAGTCAGTATGGTTTGAATACAGCTTCTTCGATTCCTGTTGCATATTTTTTTTTTTACAGCGAGAGGGCTCAACAAAAACAATCTTAAAATAAAAGGCCTTCGTGCATCTTTTAAGTAACAGAAAGAGGAACAAAGAAAGAGGAAGTAAAAGAAAGAAGACCCACACGTTATAATTGTTCTTTCTTGGAATTAAAAAGCTGTAAATAAGTCATGAAATGGAGAGTGTCGATAGTTCTTTGGGCGGTTGTAGCACATTACACTCTTTCAGTCTTAGAGCCTACATGTGTTCCCACCTCTTAAGACGTAATGACGAAAGGTTGAACATTCTCCGTACCAGTGGGAAGAGGATTTGGAATATGGAAAAGTTCCTAAATTTAAATAAAACAGTGCCATCGCTTTTTGATTTTCATTTGATTCCTTCATATATATGTATATTTAAACCAACTTTAAGTAAGACATACATTGAACAACTTATTTTATCAAGGTAATTGCGAACTCAATAATGCATCGTTGTTCAGTATGTAAGCAACAATGGCAATTGTGTTTTAGGTACTAAACCACTAGCTGTTTGTCTGTCGTCTGTCATGGTCTCTCCACAAACTCTCTAGGCTCGTCATGCTAATAGTTCACTGAACTTCTCCTCTTTATAAGAGCTATGTTATAAACGTTAGTCATGGACAAGTAAGAACGATTATTCGAAATTACGTAATTGTCAAGTTTCTGTTAGGTCGTAATTAACCGCAATTTATTTTTTAATAATGATAATATTAATAATAATAAAAATCTAAACACCCTTTTAGTTTTGTTTCCTTTATTGTCTTAAACAAATAGGCATCAACATTGCTCAATAATTCCTGTTAAAAAGGAAATGCAGTTTTAGAACATTCATGTTTTAGTAGTGAATGAAAAGGAATAAAAACAATGAGTAAATATTTACTCACCTACCTCATCATTGAGCTCCACAACTAAAACCCCTTCCTTGGCATTGACTTCTTGTTGTATCAGCTTCTTCCCCTTGAATTTTCTATTAGGCACCTTTCTAAAATTATTATTTGGGTTTCCACTTCCACTTCCAGCAACCTGATTCATTTTGATGAAAACAATCCTAACTTATTTCCACTTATATCCACTTATTTCCGTATACATCCAGAGGATTGAAGTAGGTGAACGTCTTCTGAAAGAAGGTAAAGTTTTACGAATATCACTATCTACGACATGTGAGTATAACTATTGTATAATAGGACAATGGCGTAATCGCTAAGTCACTGGCTGTGTAGAAAAATCGTTATCTCTTGAAGATAGAAATAACAAAATGCAGACCTGTTGTCCATTTTAAAAAGAAATAGACAGTCTTATCATTTGAAATTACGGAAGCCTGACGAGAACGAGATCTTTCAACCATAACAATGAGAATCCTCTCTTCTAACTTCACCCTAGAAATCGACACTTACAAGTGCTTTTAATATCACAATCACGTGGAAAAGTAGAAGCAATTTTGTCACAGTCTGTCTACACAGTACAACAGCGCTCATTCCAGCTTTGAAATGTTAAATCCTCCGACAGATGCTTTAGACACAAAAATCAAACCAAAGTGATGTCCTAATCACTTAAAAACTACATGCTAAATTGATCTCTAGTGCAACTGATAAAATGTGCTAAAAGCACAGAACAGTCAAATTACAAATTCTCATTGATGCGTAGAGATTACATCATTCCATTTAAATAAGCGAAGAGTTCATTTTTTCTGTGCTCGTAATTCAAAATTTACCCGGGGACATTTTAATTCGTTGTTTACATTGATAGTGCGATGCGTATACCTGTGTAAACGTGATAAGTCTTAATAAAAGGTTCGCCACAGGCTGTGAACTCTCATAATACCATATCATGATATTTGGATAAGTTGTTTCATTAAAAATAATCACATACGCAGTCCCTAAATTACAAGTGCTTTTAACATGTCTTTTTCGAGTTCACATGCAAAAGTAGGATATTTCTTTTGTATATGGTTGTGTGATTAGAAGTACAAAGGAGAGTACAAATCTGGTTCTTTGAAAAGCAGATCATACAAAAGACTTATCTTTGGTTTGATTTCTTGCAAATACCCCACGTAGAGTAATATCCTGTTACTGTACTCTCTACTTAAACTTAAAGATTTTTTTTTTTGCATAAGTGACGAAGGTTTTCAATTATGTCAAAACAAAATTGCAATTCAATATTGCAGTCAAAATAAACACAATGCAAATATGAATATGTGTATGGGTAGGTGTACAAATGTGTGTTCATTTTTGACAACATAAATTACACTTTAAAAGTAAAATGACATAGGCTGCTTCTTATACAGCTGAATCTTAAGACGCGAGGAGAGTGAAGGTGGGGATGTTTTAACAGTATATTCTTGTTACATACATACCTATCCTAATAGAGTGTAAATTGATCCGCGAGTGGCATTGTTTAATTTGTATTGATGTGTTTGTTTGAGAATTAACTGTTTTGGATTATTTCAAAGATATTTCACTCAGTAGACTCTTATCTTATTCATCTGCGTACATATCCAGTAGTAGCAAGTAACGTCTAAATTAATGAAATAAACAAAGACTAATGTAAAGTGTGTGGTTGTGATGTCACTCTGTTAAGGTTTCTCTTCCTCCAAAATTCAAAATGGAGCGGCTTTGAATGAAAGTATCAGCACTACAGGGGAGCCTATGTGATATATTATTATTAAAATGTGAGTATAGGTTGCTCTTATGTGATCTGACAATTCAAATACACAAGGTAGATTGAAATTGGAGTCAAATATTTAATACATGCTTAATTTTCCTTGTTTTAATTTGTGAATCTTGGTTGAATCGTATTTTCCTTTTGTCCTTATTTGCGTTATAATTACTTAACCGTAAAATATCTTTCCCTTCTTCTGCAATTTTCCTTGAGTTATTTGCCTTTGATTACGTTAGAATGCGTGTATTATGGACATGGTTATGTATTTTATCCGGTGTATTAAGGGAATTTCTTTGAAAATCATAAGTTTTATTCAAATGCTTGCCTGCCCTAATTTGATGTCAGATTCATTAAGATATTTTCAAAATTATTCAAAGATGTTTTCCTATTTGGTAAAAGATGAAGACTAGTTAATCATTGCGTTTTAACTTCGGTGGTATGACACTTCCGTTTATTCCCAAATTACCAGTTCTTCACAACGCAAGAATCAATCTAAAACCAATTCATTTTGGCCGAGGTAAAGTGAGTGAAGATGGATTAATATTTTAAAGCTCACGGGAAGGGTGTTCACTCAACCAATTTTTATTTGCCAGAAGAAAAAAAAGTATATTATGGAAAGCAATAGTGCATGCTGATTTTGTATATTGAAAATTAGCAGTCACCACCCAACAATCCTCTACACAAGCAGGCTGACCATATGTTTGACAGAAGCATGACAATAAACGAATACCTTGAATTTCATTTCAGGCAGAGTGGTACTATTGAGCGGATTTTCAGCATATCATTCCATATAAAGACCTGTGGGTTTTTAATAACCTAATCTCAACAGTCTAGTCAGCTAGTTGAGATGCGTCTAAAAAACATATTTTGAAAACTTTTTCTCTTTATATACGTGATGGAAAAGCTTTTAGAGTGCTGCGGCTTTTTTAGGTTTGCAAAAGATATACGGTACAATTACTTAAGAGTATTATGTGGAAACTGATTGCATATTATCATCCCAAATAAATTAACAAAACATACTAAATGAAAATAGATTTCGGTATTAACTTAGTGGGAAATTTTGAATATGTTTTCACAAAACAAGGCTTCAAATAATAATACACCAAGACCTTAATCACCAAATTAACGAATCTTAGTATTAACTTCTTTTTGTTCCACTGGTAAATGTTTCAGTATCATGGTATGCATTTCGCTTTAACTGTTGTATTAAAACATTTAAATAATCATGACATAATTCAAAAGTATTAAGAGAGAAAATCATGAATAGTATAGAAATACAGTCAGTCAGTCAGGCTTTCGATCTGATGTTGAAGTTGATGTGAGCACCCTTCATTTAAACTCAGATCAATCCTTTACCTGAATCAATATCTTCTACTGCTTGAAACTGATGGAGTACCTCACGACAAAAAAAGTGTCACTTGCCCTTGGCAATGAGCTAATATTGATGTACAATCTCATTATTTATATTGAACTGTTTATTATTAGGCATCTGGTATAAGTAGAGCTATCTCATCATGTTCATGAAAACACTTTATATGTTACGACAAATAATACAATAGAAATCAACAAATAAAATGTTACATCCGACGTAACTGGAACGTCTGAGTTGAAGAAAACATTAAAAGTTCTTCCTTGCATTTTGATCATTCTGAAATGGACATGATGCTGTTGCGTGCTTAAAAGTATGTACGTCGTAATAACACGTATAAGAAAGTTGATTGAAACTGCTTTAACAATTTTGTATTTTTGTCTGTCACCAAAATTTTCTCATAGCGTACGCTGTAACATGATTGATCTAATATTCAAACAGATCAGATGTGAACATGACTCCATGTTGGAAGAGGATGAACTAATAGCTAGGAAAGGGGTAGAGGGTGGGTCGGGAAGGGGTGGAGGGTGGGTCGGGAAGTATTTAAATGAAAGCTGAAGACAGAACGCTATATGTTTTAGTGTGGTTAACGTGATACATGATCCACCGCAATAAATATTTTGTTCTGACGAGACGTTACAGTAAATGTTTGTGTAACATAACAGTCAGTTTGGGTTTTTTTAATTGTTATACAATACTGGATATAGTTCTGTTGGTAACGAACCTAACGACAAATTTTGACACAGCCCCAAGTGATATTTCAATACAAGAATTTGTCTTAATTTACTAAAAAAAATGGGTGGAGAAGTTTATTCGGGTGCCGCCGTTATTACAATGTATGTAGATAAATTTCACATTTTTTCACTGAATAGTTTAACTGTGTGTATATGCAGTGGATGCTTTTACCTTAAGTATATAATTATGAAATGTCAGTCAATACAGTGGACACTAAGGATTTATTCATAAGAATATGAGAGTTTGCACTAAACGATTTGTTTATATGCATTGACACTCAAAGTGTATAAGTTGTCTCAACGAGGCAGTAGTATGTTTATCCCATGTGGATTTGGCAAATGTTTTCCTAATTAAGCAGCCCGACTGGAGCTTTATTGACAGCCATCGTGTCGGATTCCACATAAGGTAGTCTCGCTGCGATTCGGATCTTGCTTTTCAATGATTGTTGCGGCCGATTATTTTACAACGCTTCGCTCACCACAGACTTATGTTATTTGCATGAATGTTATGAAACTTAATAATAAACCAAGTAAAAATACAATAATTTTATACCTTCCAACGATGAAGATCAAACATGATTTTGAACTTCTCTCCATAACTTAGTACAAAATTATTCTTCCATAATATCAATATAATTTACCTTATGAATTATGTAATATAAACTTATGCCCCTAAGTGATGTAAAATGACTGCACAAATCATACCCTGATTATTTCTACACTTTTCAAAAAGAATGTTGTAAAACTCCAGTACTAGAAGTACAGAAGCTAATCGACCGGATGGACATCTAATATATATGATTTCTTTTAGATAAGTTATATTAATTCTTCAAATATCTCTAATGGACAAGTTGGACAACAATAAGTGGCTAACGTCTTGAGCGGATGTGTAATTGACCGGCATCAAAATATAAATCTGCACGTTTTTCTGACGATTACGGATTATGGTTCTTTCAGGGGACTATAAATATGATAAGTTGGAGCTAAATTCCAAAAGGATCATGAGCAAAGATTCTGTGGCTCTGTCAGTCTCTATGAGGTCTATTATTCGAGTATTGACCAATGTTATTCGTGATGAAATGCAAGCTGCAAATTTCAGTGTTTTAATATCAAGACTGCTCTTTAATTTGAAGTATCAAAGGTCTTAAATTGTAAACTCAATGTGGGGTCCAGTGGGTGCCTGCTTTTTAAAGTTTTAATGTTTTACAAGATATGAATCACATTCAAAAGCCACATGATTCATGGATGTCTTATTCCATCCTGATTTTAATTTATTTCTGTTACGTACCCATTACTTAATAAAGGTTCGTGGGTGAAAACCTAGTGACAACGATGTTGGAAGCTTTTAACAACTAGGGTCGAAACCGTTATCAGATTATTTTTGTGATTGTGAATTAAGCTTACCGGAAAACGTGCATTTCGTGATGAAATTTGTGCTGCACGTCATATATGTAATGTCATACAAGCCATTTACATGAAATAAACAGCCACATAATTTAGGTTTTTCTTTTATTCCAAATTGTTTCGTTACCGAGTGGGCCTATCATTGGCTGTGTTGTTTTTATCAAAACTAGTGTTGTTTAGTTGAAAGCGCTAAACTTATATTTGTAACAAGTATTGTATTCTGTGTTCCACACTACAGTAAGATTGCGAGGTACAGCTCGTCCTAACCAGTAAACATGCACTACTGTAAGATATTTTATTTGTGTTATCTCATCACCCTCATAAACATATATGTGGGGATGAGATATTGTAGTCACTTTGCTGTATAAGCAAATAACTGCATGTATCTCTTACACTACATGGTCACCCCCTTGATATTAGGGGTGGGGCCCAACCAGGGGGTCTCATATGATGACCTCATATTAGGGGTTAGGGGCTATAAGGTTTTGAAACGGGACAAAATTTTGTCATTGTTGTGTCTGTCCGTGTGTGTGTGTGCGCACCCGCGCGCGCCTTAACTTTGATATTCATTTAAGGACTTGATTTGACAACACACCAATCGTTTAAGGACCCAGGTCGCGTTTGAGGACCTAAACACACGTCCTTAAATGTTTTTGCTACACACAAGAAAATCTTTTATTTAAGATGGCGCTTGAGAAGTTTTACAGATGTCCTTAATGAACCGGTTGAATCTGACATCCAATTTCATACTATCTTCAGAGTTCTAAAAATTCCACACAGATTTATTTTTTAAATGGATTGCGCCACAAATGCTGAACACAGTTACCCGCCGATTCGCCGCGAGTCCTTAGTTGTTTAGTAAAACTGAAAATTATGTAATACACAGAAGTCCTTAGATGAATAGACGTATCAGATCTGGTCCCAGGGTCCTTAGTTGCTAAGCAAAACCGAAAATGTTGTTTTATATCCTTAAAAAGTGACATAAATCAGGACTGTATTTTTGTTTTCACTTCTCAAATTCCCTTACTCTACAAGCAATTAACAATGATAAAACAACAATTGTTTCAGCTCCGCCCACTTCATTGATGGTCTGTATCATTGAGTCCTCAAATGCATTGTTTGTTGCCAAGGTCCTCGATCAGTATGTGAAGCACGTATGGGTGCGTATGCAACAATTGATTTTGTGTTGCTTATAACTCAAAAAATGTAATACACACATGAACCAAATTAGATGGACGGGTATCTGACCCGGACCTGTGTCTCCACGGTTTTGGGTATAAAGGTCAAATAGGACAAGTTGTATGTGATGGTTGTATCTTTTGAAGGAATTACTTGGTATCTTTACAAATTGCATAGGTGGGTAGGGTTTAACATTCTAACAAAAGTTTTAAAAAATGGAGGTCAAAGGTCATGGGTCAAAGGTCAAATAATTGTTTTTTATGCAAAATTTTGCAGATTCTTGAACTTAAAAAGTACAAGACTTATACCAACCCTATGTTGTACCCTGACACCTTGGTACATGAATTTGTGTCCCGTATAGACTCTGGAGTCAAAAGGATAAAGGTCACAAAGCTATTGACCTTTTTCATCATTTTCCCTTATAGTTATGGAATGGTACGTGTAAAGTGAGCATGAATGGTGTCATACAGTAGGATACGGTAAATGTGAACATTTTCAGAAGTTATTTCAGTGATTCGGGTCAAGGGTCAGACATCAAATATGTGATCTTAGTGGGTGTAATTATGAACTAATTTGTACAATTTTGTACCACTTTAAATTCCGAAAGTGCAAGACCTTTACCAACCCTATGTTGTACCACGATACCTAGGTACATTTGTTTGCGCCCTGTAGACTCTGGGGTGAAAAGGTCAAAGGTCACAAAGCTATTGACTTCTTTTCACCATTTCCCTTATAGTTATGGAATGGTAAGTGTGACGTGAACATGAATGGTGTCATACAGTAAATGTAAAAAAAAATGAAGGAAACAATTCAGAAGTTATTTCAGTGATTAGGGTTAAGGGTCAGAGGTCAAAGGTCTCTTTGTACTCCCACGGGAAGTACAATGCATCACCACGTCTAAAGAAAGATAGTCAAGTCTGTCTCAACATCCGCTTGATTTTAGGCGGAATTAACGTACTAATTTGTACATTTTTGCGCCATTTAATATCAAAAAGTACAAGATCTATTCCAACCCTATGTTGTACCTTGGTACATGAATTTGTGTCTGTGGTCAAAAGATCAAAGGACTGTTCGTACTCCTATAAGCAGTAAAATGCATCACCATGTCTAAAGAAAGATAGTCAAGCCTGTCTCAACATCTGCTTGTACTCGAGTTCGCATGGGCAATCCATCAAAAGTCACAGAGCTATAGTGACCCAGTTAGCTATTTTCCCCACTATGCTGTACGCTTCAAGTAATGAGATCAGCAACTCTGTGGATTGATTATTATTTATTTATTCAGTTGTTTATTTGTTTGTGTGTGTCTTTGTTTGTTTTTTATTTATTTATTTGTTTGTTTGTTTGTGTGTTTGATTGTTTCTTTTGTTTGTTTCTTTTGTGTGTGTGTTTGTTTGTTTGTGTGGGTGTTTGTTTGTGTGTGTTTGCTTGTTTGTGTTTGTTTGTGTGTGTGTTTGTTTGTGTGGGTGTGTTTGCTTGTGTGTGTGTTTGTTTGTTTGTGTATGTTGGTTTGCTTGTGTTTGTTTGTGTTTGTTTGCTTGTGTTTGTTTATTAGTATTTGTTTTTTTGTGGGTTTTTTCTTTTTCTTCCCTTCTCTCTCTTTCTCTCTCTCTATCTCTTTATTTCTTTCTTTCATTTTTTTCTTCTTTTTTTTTATATTTTTTTATTTTATTTGTTTATTTATTTATTTATTTTATTTCTATTTTAATGTTTTATTTATATATGTATATATATATATATATGTATATATACAATTTTTTGAATTGTAATTATTTATTTATTTATTTATTCATTTAAAGAGAAAGAACTTATCGATGAATTTTCTTTGTAGAACAATCTCATTATCACACAAATTCTATAGAGGTTTTTGATAGACTAAATTTAGCAAGGGATAATATGCGCCTTATTTATGATTATAAGCTGCAAGGTATTATTATTCGTTCTAGGGCAAGGTGGGTTGAGGGAGGAGAAAAGAATAATTTTTGACTTAGAAAGGAGAAATAAAAGTAATAATGTTATTCGTAAGATTATGACGATGGTTCATATATTTGTAACAACGTAGATATTCTTTCACATTTACGTGATTTTTATCTTTCCTATAATAGTGATAGCTGCGATCCGTCGTTGATATTTAATAATTTACCTTTGTACCAATTACTTGTCTCCAAATGACGCTGCTTTATGTGATGGGAAATTAGAGTCAGCAGAATGTGAAACTGCCTTCTTTTTTTTTAAACTAACAAATGTCCTGATAGTAATGGCTTGTCGGCCGATTACTGTAAATTTTCCTGGCCCCTTGTAGGTCAAATTGTTACAGACTACTTAAATCATGCTTATCACAATTTAAAACTTTCCAATGAGAGTGGTCGCAGCATTATAACTTTGATACCGAAGCCACAAAAAGACCATACTCTGGTTAAAAACTACCGCCCTTTTTCCTTAATAAATATTGTTTATCAAATTGCAGCCAAAGTACTAGCCTCTAGGTTGAAACAAGTCGTGCCTACTGTAATTAATCCAAACCAAACGGGGTTTATCAAAAATAGATTTATCGGGGGAAATGTTCGCCTTATCTTAGACTTAATAGATTATTGGGAAGTTAATCATATCCCGAGATTTCTGTTGCTGCTAGATTTTGAAAAAGATTTCGACCGACTAGAGTAGGGGTTTATCTTTCAGTGTCTTATTTTTTTAAGTTTAACAATAGTTTCATTAGATGAATTCGAACTTTATACTCAAATGCAACTGCATGTGTCCGTAATAATGGTTTCTCACAATCTTCTTTTCCAATCTATAGAGGAGTAAGACAGGTTAGTCCTCTTAAGTCTATATATTTTTACTATTTGTGTCGATATTCTAGCTCAATGTATTGATTACTCTGTCAATATTCTAGGTATTACTATTTTAGATGATGACATCAAGCTTATTCAATACGCTGATAATACGTGTATTGTTCTGGATGGTACGTACAATAGTTTAAATGCAACAATAAATGTTCTAAATCTACTGGCTGACTGGAGCGGTACTCGGGCTTAAAGGTTAATTTTGACAAGTCTAACATTTTCCCATTAGGACCTTTGGTATCTAACAAGCGACATTTTCTTAATAATCTTAATTTTGTTTGGACAATAGGGCCTGTTACGGTTTTAGGAATCACTTTTGATCATTGTTTGGATAACCTTTTCGCCTAAAATTTCCCCCCAAATTGTCCCGTCTGAAACGGCTTCTGCATTTATGGTCTACAAAGGATTTGACACCAATTGGCAAGAAAAACGTTAGGATTATCTCAACTCGTTTATCTTTTTCAGGTTCTTCCAGATCCTCCAACTTACTCTATTAAAGACAAAGAGGGTATTTGTTTCCGTTTTATTTGGGGTGGAAAAACTGATAAAATTAAACGTAACTCGCTTATTGCACCACTCAGTTTGGGTGGCTTACGCGCCACCCACATTCATTCTTTTATACATTCTTTAAAATGTAACTGAGTGAAAAGATACACAAATGCAATTAATGCTCATTGGAATTTGTTTTTGCTATATATTTGGACAATTATGGTAAAGACTTTCTATCTAAATATAATGATCATAATCGGGACATCATAACTAGCCTTTTTATTAAAAATTGTATGCACTGCATGGGCATTTTATAACTACAATTCCACTATTCCAATGAAATTATCTGGAATAACTTCCATATAAAGATCAATAATAAGATTATGTATTACAAGTTTATGCATTTGAAAGGAGTAACTTTTGTTAAAGATTTATTAGATGATGAGTCACGTTCATTAAGCTTTGTAGTTTCAGGAACGTCTTTTTATGAAATTCTTTTCCCTTTACAATTTTCCATGGTGTTTTTTCCGCAATTCCGAATTGTTGGATGAACAATCTCTTGTATGATAGGCACTGTATTGTGACTGATCCCATTATTACATTTCATAAATCGTCTTTTAGTTCACGCTCCTTTTATAACAAATTAATTAATTCCATTATCTCTCCCCTAATTCCTTGGCTAAATGGAATGTTGAGTTTAATTTAAGCATTCAGCAATGGCGTAATATTTGTCTTCTTTTTATTCATTAAAGGAGACTAATACTTTCAATTCCGCCTCTTTCGTAGAATCCTTGGTACTAGCTATATGTTAAAGCTTATGCATGTCAACGACAATGCCCTCGGTACCTTCTGTATGATTCTGCTGACGAAACTCTTGATCAATTTTGTTACTCGATTTAGAGCTCGATTTAGAACTCGATTTTTACTCGATTTAGAGCAGCGCTTGCTTGGTAACCAGTTCTTGTTTAGAAAACAGGATATCTTTTTCGGATACAAGTTATTGCAGAAGCATCCATATAACTTTTTGATATTTCATATTAAACATTACATTTATAATAAAAGGACTAGTTCCGAGTATCCCTCTGCAGATGAATTTCTCCGAAAATTCAGATTTTTGTTACGAGTTGAAAAACATATTGGTAAGGAAAAAGCCAATATCTTTTAATGATTTCATGTCTGCCTTTAAGCATTGTCCAATGATTTGTTCATGAATTATTGTTACTAGTTATCATGTCCTCATAGATATACGTATCTCCTACAGTACCATCACTCCTATTAAAGTAATATGATTGTGTATTTATTTAGACTTGACTACCTATACATTTTGTACGTTGTACTCTTAGTGTTACTCTTACAAGAAATTGTCTATTGTTATTCTTTTGTATTTGTATTTCTCTCTTTAAATGAACATGGAAATAAATGAGATGGTACAAAATATTAAAATTATTGATTGATTGATTAATTGATTGATTAATTGATTGATTGATTGATTAATTCATGCAAGCATGCATGCATGCATTCATTCATTCATGTATGTATGTATGTATGTATGTATGTATGTATGTATGTATGTATGTACGTACGTATGTATGTATGTATGTATGTATGTATGTATGTATGTATGTATGTATGTATGTATGTATGTATGTATGTATGTATGTATGTATGTATGTATGTATGCATGCATGCATGCATGCATGCATGCATGCATGTATGCATGTATGTATGTATGTATGTATGTATGTATGTATGTGTGTATGTATGTATGTATGTATGTATGTATGTATGTATGTATGTATGTATGTATGTATGTATGTATGTATGTATGTATGTATGTATGTATGTATGTATGTATGTATGTATGTATGTATGTATGTAGTTATTTATTTATTTATTCAATTAATGATTATTTGATTGATTGATTGGTTGATTGATTGATTGATTTATAATTTATTTTAATTTTTTAATTCAATAATTATTATTATTATTGTATTATTATTATTACATTTTTTTATTATATCATTAATGTTAGTATTATTATTATTATTGTTGTTGTTGTTGTTGTTATTGTTATTATTATCATAATATATATATATATATATATATATATATATATATATATATATATATATATATATATATATATATATATATATATATATATATATATATATATATATATATATATATATATATATATTATTTGTTTTATTATTATATATATATTTTTTTGGGGTGTCCCTTTGAATGTGCAATTGTTTTTTTTTTGCGGTTTTAAAGTTTTAAAATGAAGGCGATTGAAATATCTGAAGATGCTCTATTCACTCTATTCCTCCGACAGAAGCAGAGAGGATAAATTTGAATTTTCCTGTATCATAAATGACACAGGATGCGAATGCATTTCGCAGTAAACACGAAATAGTAGTAAAAATGAACTTGGACATTTAATACACATGTTGTTGCCAAGGAGATTTTGGTAAATTTCCAAAAGAAATTTAAATGAGGTATCGAGTATGTATTTTCCTTTCAAGTTTGAATAAATTATTGTTGTTTTTGGGGGGAGGGGGTATATGAAAAGTCGAAAACATAAACCAGACACGTCACACTATCAATATATTCATACATTTAACTGAATTATGAATAAAAACACAATATACCATATATGTTATTTAGTATTCAAACCGCGATATCTCTCCACGTTTCGATTTGTATATGTTTATTCTGTTTTGTTGGCCATTTACAGAGAACATCTGCTGCAAATATTGCTGATTAATGAGGAATTCTGGACCAGAAAACAACGAATCATTTAGCACGTAAGTATATATATATTAATTGATTTATCATCTTGATTATACGTCCTAGGAAATGACAAGCAAATAGAAATATGGTCATATTTAGATATCCGATACAGTAACATTTGTTGCAAAAACATTACGAAAAATTATTCCCGACTGATCCAAAACCCTATCTATTTTTGTTTTTCTGATACTCGTAGCTGTAATTGTATTTACTTGTGAACTTGCTGTCCTTTGAGGAAACACACAACTGTGACAGAAGGCAACAGAATACGCGTTATTTCTTGAATCAAACCACGGGAGATGCCACTATGTATCGTCAATTTCACCAGACATTTAATTGATATAAATGCCATGCATTAGAGTAAGAAAGACCGTGATTTGAATCAGAATACCGAAAGTCTTTGATATCAAACAGCGCTGTGAAGAGAACAATCGATGAAGGTTCCACATATAATTAATGAAACAGACTTCTTCAGAAAAATCTTTCCTGGTAACACCATTGTTATTTGAAATTCCTAATACAAGAAGATTTTAAAGTTAAAAACAATGAATGAATATGAGACTCAGCAGGCAGCGAGCACAAAAAACCAACGCAATTGAGGTGCAAGATTATGAATCTAGGTAAGGAAAAGTACTATTAATTGCCTAGATGTCGGTATGCAGAAAGAAGGAGGAATGAACACGAATTCAGACCATGAATATAATCTGAATATGTAAGATTCAATCGAGTGTCTCCCATACGCCTATATGTCCCTATATTGCTCCATGATATACAAGAGGAGTATTAGTAAACGTTAAGAAAAAGTACTCTGGGGACAAACGTTTCAGACGTATATTGATGTATTTACATCCATTTCCCCAGAATCCTACGTAAATATTGATTTTTGTGCGTTTCGTGTAATTATGCTTTGATTATTTGTTTTTACATTGATTGCTTTTTAATATTTTTGGCGACAGATGAACATTTTTGACCTGATACTATCCCAAGTTCAATAAGCAAAGGCACCCTTGTTAAAGTTTGTTTAATATATGGTGTATTATACACACACCCTTGTTTATATCACTCCATTGTCCACGTCATTCACAAACCCACAAAAAATAAAGTAGTTGACATTACTTTTACTCATGCATGCAAAACACTATAGACTTCAGTGGCTTCATACTGCCAAAGTAACATCAAGATGGACACTACTAAAACTAAAAATGGAACTAGAAATCGCGAACACACCACTTTCTTTCATTTATTTCAAAACCCTATACTGTTTTTTGTATCTCAATTCCTACTGTTGAATGCATTATTTAAGAGCTAATCATGAGTGTAAGATACGACGGATGAATGATCACTTCCTATTTAATATGCAACTTCGAATTCATTAAACGTCTGTATCATATAAAGTACAAGTCACTGGAACGACGAAATAAAGTTCGCTCTAAAGTAGAATATTAATAACCGAGGCGAAATGACATTTCTGCAAGTTTAAAAAAAAAAAAAACTTTCCCATTCATCTTCTGTAGGACTGTAGGATAGATCATTGTATAAGGATAACCATTACGCCTTTTATCAATTATTTACCAAGAAATTTTCTACACAGCTTAAGCTGCTGTATTTTAAGGAGCGCCGTAGAATTTCTTGATTCGGAAATTTTAAGTGTTTAAATTAGTCGTCACCAGAATCTGTAAGATTTGTACAATTTTTATAGCAGAGTTGTCGGCAATTTAGCATAGATCTTAATAAAGACGATATCAACATACTGGGGTATTGGTCACTTAATAATTCCCCCAAAAATAGCCAATAAGTTCACATCAAACTCCAAACTTCAGTAAATTCAAGCATTTCATGTCTGTAAAGAAGCTTGGAAAAAAATACACTTACGTTTCATGTCAACAATTAGGTAAAAAGAGATAAATTTCACGCAACATTTGCATATTAAACCCAATTTTTTGCAAGATATTAAGAGCATTGCTTGAAATATTTTGTTACATATAATTGACTGACAAACAACTGAACAAAATGGGATATTAATGCGAACAACATTTTTTCAGAAACCCACCTATCTGCCTATGTTCATATTTATTACTTTTCCCAAAAGTTTAAAGCTTGTAATCTCTTAACCTCGACCTTTTGTATTATATTTCCCTTAATTTTTTCGAAATTTTCCTCAAAATGAACAAAAATATAGCACGCATTTACATATTTGTAAATATGGCGGAATGTACTCCCAGGCAAATTCTCATTCTCATTGACAACTGCATTTCCATTGAGTACACATGAGTAATTTCAGTACACTTATTTTGCAATATTTGAGTTTACTCAGAAATTGATGATATTTTGCCAATGAATCACGCGTTAGATTTGCTGCAAATATTAGGACAGATAGATTGAATTGTTGGAAAGTTGTTAATTGAGTTCATAGTGTATGTGATACATTACAGTTACAGTTTCTGTCGGTGTTTTAAAGTGTCTTGATAAAAGTACGTCATGATTCAGTTTGATTAAACTTGGCATGGGTGAGGGAGTGCCGTTAGAATGTGCACACATCGCATATGAATATAATTTACAGTGTTAAATCTGTTAAAACTGTAAAACTGTACTGTAAAACAATTTACGAAGTATTTTAGGAGGGCTTTTCTTGCGTGGGTGCACTTTTAACTGGTGGATACCGTGGACACACCGACAATTGTGGACGCCCACACATTCTCTTTCAGTCATTGAAATATGAATATTTATTACTTTTCCACCAGCCCATGGTCCTATACAAGTTTTAGTACCATTCTGAGCATTCGTCCACGTTTACCCAGTTTGAATCAGATTTGATATACACAAAAAATTGTTTAGTTTTTGCTATTCTAGGCTACACTCTTTTTGTGTTGGCTGGCTGGATGAGTGTGAAATTTCCAGTGGTACATCGCAAAATATATAGCAGATATCCATCTAACTATAATCAAGTTGTTATGTCCTCCATTTTGATGTAAAATATCCAGTTCAGTAAATTTGTAGATAGATTCATGCTCTATCCGGTGCTCTCTTAGAAATTGTTTTTCAGGTGTCTAGACAATACAACATTTTGACAGCATGATACTTATATAAGAAGCCCACACTTTGATAGTTTAATAGTCAGATAGTCTGTCCACGATTTCTCCCAGATACCCGTATGTGTTGGTTTGTGTGCGTTGATACCTACTTTGAGGACCATGACTTGACAACCGACCTTTCATTCGAGGACCTCTTGTACCTTCGAGGACTTTAACACACGTCCTTTATCGTTTTTACGTGTAAGCGCCTTTTAGCAATCCATTTCAATAATTGAAAGCAATTACAAAGACGACCTTGAGATGGGAGAAAAACTTGATGCCCGTTTTCAAACACTGAGTTTAATATCAGACAAACCTCACACACAATATAATTGGAATGACAATGATAAAGATCGCCATCATTTTTTTCATACTACTCTCATGAATGCCTATTATTGACCACAGCAACATGTTCTCGAGTGAATAAGATGACTGAAATATCTGTGTAAGGTCCTCGCAAGCTTAGCATACTATATCATTATTATTGCAATAAAACGGTGTCTTTTTTCTTTTATTGCTGATGAGCTCCTCATGCATTAATACGAACTGTTTTGATTTCACCAAACAAGCACTCAATCATATGTGAGTCTTCGCACGCATAATCATTTGTCAAGGTCCTCCAACTGTATAGTTAGGCACGTATGAGTGTGTAAGCGGGGGAAGGGGTGTTACATCTGTTAAATTTGATGGCACCGTCCAAAAAGTGGGAGGGTTTACAGGGCCTTGATGACGTCAAGAGTGGGGTTTTCTGGCTTCTTCCCATTCCTTCGTGGCAACACAACTGATTGAATCGATAATATTGTTCTTGTATGGATATAGGCCTAAATACACATAATTTACAATAGTGTGTAAAGCGAATGAAAACAAAAAGTACAAGAGACAAATTTGACGCATGATTGTAATGAAGATGGACATGAAATTCATCCTTTTCTAAGTCTCTTCCAAATTAAAGAATATGAAACCCGACACTTTATACGAGATCTAACTCGAAAACAAAAAGGCACCAAGGAAACTAGACACTAATTGACCTGATGTGTGAGTAGAAGATCAAATGATAATTTGAAGATATCACATAAATAAAGATTAAAACATAAAAGAGACTTTCAAAAGAAAAGTAAACTACAATTGATTGTTCATATTTTTATCTTGAAATGACAGAAATAAGAGTGGAATTTTATACAAGCAAAATACTCCAATCATGACAGATCATTGGATGTGTTTACAGCTCCCTGGTTCTACTGAATCCTTAGGTATGCTTTTTCATGGCCTGCCACGACTAATCTTTTTTGTGATTTACAAGTTTACTGACCTATTAAAAAGTTGTTAACCTTGGTGTGAAGGGAGAATGAAATAAAAAGCACATATTAGTAATATGATACCGTTTTACTTTTAAGCTAAGTGCAGTCCGTTAACACATGCCAGTTCGTTCTGAATTGTAGACTAATATTCTAAAATATTATATTATACATTTAAACATTTCAGTTATACTCAGTCCTCACATATGTTAATTCTATCCTATCCGTTACCCTGGATACGCAAAGATAGCTGATTAATTATGAATGCTTATCGTTGTATTTCTATAAAAGATTGGATGGCAACCTCCGTAATCCTACCCACATTCTAACATAGGAAACATTAGTTAGTACTGAGCTAACATAGGAAACATTAGTTAGTACTGAGCTAACATAGGAAACATTAGTTAGTACTGAGCTAACATAGGAAACATTAGTTAGTACTGAGCTAACATAGGAAACATTAGTTAGTACTGAGCTAACATAGGAAACATTAGTTAGTACTGAGCTAACATAGGAAACATTAGTTAGTACTGAGCTAACATAGGAAACATTAGTTAGTACTGAGCTAACATAGGAAACATTAGTTAGTACTGAGCTAACATAGGAAACATTAGTTAGTACTGAGCTAACATAGGAAACATTAGTTAGTACTGAGCTAACATAGGAAACATTAGTTAGTACTGAGCTAACATAGAAACATTAGTTAGTACTGAGCTAACATAGGAAACATTAGTTAGTACTGAGCTAACATAGGAAACATTAGTTAGTACTGAGCTAACATAGGAAACATTAGTTTGTACTGAGCTAACATAGGAAACATTAGTTAGTACTGAGCTAACATAGGAAACATTAGTTAGTACTGAGCTAACATAGGAAACATTAGTTAGTACTGAGCTAACATAGGAAACATTAGTTAGTACTGAGCTAACATAGGAAACATTAGTTAGTACTGAGCAGGCAACTGATAGAATTATACACTTGCAAAATATAACACAAATAGAAATAGGAGATTAGAGCAGAACTTGAGAACGTAGCACGTCATAACGAACTTTGATACAATTTAAATGTGTTGAAAAGAGTATAAGATATGAGCAAACGAATATAGTGAAGTATGATAGCAAAGCTTGTACCAAAACACACTGCAATACTCATACATCTTTGAACCTCCAAAATGTACTATAACTCAATTATTGCACACGTTCTTCAGATCACATAAAGCTATATTTGATCTCCCCGTGCACTGCGATCACGTGAGCACCTCGTCCATCCTCCTACCCAACCTCATGTTCACCAGACCGATCATCTCAATAGCTGAATAGTGCATGCCCCTTAATTACTACACTGCCAAATTAGAATTCTGGCTTAACAATTATTCCCATTTCGATGTCAGAATGAAAACACAGTTCAGACTAAACGGTTATGCAAATTGTTGTGTTATTTCTTTCGGTCAGGTTTCATCTACTCATCTCTATTGTAAAAACAATTCATGTTGAAAATTATTGGAATGCTGTGAAGTTAAGATTTAATTTCCTGCCAATTTGAAGCGACAGGCACGCTGATACGAGCATAGATCATGATTAATCAAACACACTGCGAGTTGCACTTGAACACGAATAATTTCTATATTTGGGCAGGTTTGCGTGTTCTTTGGAATACACATTCCTTTGTACAGGTAATATATGCATAGCATCATGTATTTTGAGCAGTTGAGAGTTTTATTATGAAATGAAAGAGCAACTTCCCCGCAAACTTCTGGCAGTATGGGTTTACATGAATAGCGACTTACTGGTATGAGAGATTTTAAGAAATCTATGGCAATCTCTTGGGCAAGTGTTTTTTTTTTTTTTTTTAGTGACTACAACATGTTTAATCCCACTCCTTGTTTTATTTATCCACCACTCACAGAAAAAGGCACTTAATATATTCATCCACCTCCAAAAACCAGTACATGCGACTACAGTATATTTTCTTCTTCTAGAATTGACGTAAGCTACAACAACAACAACACCATCTTGAGGAATGTAAAAAAGCGGGTTTTTCTATGAAACTAAATAGATCTCCTGGTACCGATGGGCTACCAATTGAATTTTATCAAACCTTTTTGGGAAGATATTGGTAGTATGGTAGTACAGTCGCTAAATTTTGCTTTTTTTCTGTGGTCATTTAACTTATGAGCAAGGTAGAAGTGTTATTTCATTAATTCCCAAACCTGATAAAGATTCAATGAAACTAGAGAATTGGAGACCTATCTCACTGCTTAATGTGGATTACAAAATCGCAGCCAAGTGCATCGCTGAGCGTATGAAAAATGTGTTAGATGTTATAGTGAATCATGATCAAACCGGTTTTCCTAAAAACCGGTAAACAGGGGAAAACGTTCGTATCATTCTTGACATCATAGATTTTACCAATGAAAATAATGTTCCAGGCGTTCTTCTTTTTGTAGACTTTTGTAAAGCTTTTGATACCCTTGAATGGCCATTCTTGTTTAAAACTCTGGATTCTTTTCACTTTGGTAATGACATTAAACGCTGGATCAAAACCCTTTGTTTTGTTCCTACTTCTTGTGCTTTGAACAATGGACATTCCTCAGGTTTCTTTCAAATAACTGGTGGTGTAAGGCAAGGGTGTCCATTGAGTCCATACTTGTTTATCCTTTGTATAGAGATTATGTCTACTGTATTACGTCATAACGATGATTTTATTGATATACATGTTTACAATACTGAACTTAAGTTACCTCAATATGCGGATGATACAACTTTTGATTTTAAATGACAACATCTTCTTTAAAAGCTGTTTTAGAAATGCTTCATGATTTCGCCCAGGTTTCTGGGCTCACTATCAATTCATCTAAATTTAATTTATTTCCATTAGGACCGTTTGTTAGGAATGTCCCACCTCATTTTCAAAATTACGGTTTTAAGATAACACATTGGCCATTAAGATACCTAGGTATTAATATAACCCACCAGAAAGCTGATCTTCATAGTCTCAATTATCTACCCAAGTTGTCTCGTCTCAAAACTCAGCTCAACCTTTGGTCTCAACGAGATCTCACCCCTTTGGGGAAGATAACATTAATTAAAAAATTTGGATATCCCAACTTGTTTATCTTATTTCTGTTCTACCTAACCCAAATATCAGTTTTGTTAAAGAAGTAAATACTTTTCTTTTCAAGTTTATATGGTCGGGAAAACCAGACAAAGTACGTCGTGTGCCTACAGGCCTATGTGCCTCCCTTATAATCAGGGAGGTTTGAATATGATTGATTTGTCTAATTTCATTCATGCCATTAAATTATCGTGGGTGAAGAGGTATATTGATACTATGTTTAAGCCAACAAAATTATTGTTTTACTTATATTTCAGTAAATTTGGCGAAGATTTTATATTCAGATGCAATTTCAGTGAATTTGATGTTGTTAAGATTCCTAATCAATTTGTGAGAGATGTGTGTATCTCAAGGAGTAAATTAAGTCATGTTAAACCTACCTAGAATTTTAACTCCGGAATTATTTGGAACAATCATTCTATTCGTATTGGCAATTCTACAGTTTTTAGTAATAATTATGTCTCAAAGGGTGTTAAATATATTTCAGATCTATACTCCGGCGCTGGTCATATCTATAACTTTGTATCTTTTAATGATGTTTATGATATAAATTCGAGAATTTTACATTTTTCTATGGGTTGATCTCTGCCATTCCTAAGCAATGGAAATCTGATATTTGTGCCTTTTAGAGGAAAATACTTTCTTATCAAGAAAACGTTTTAAGTAACATTGTACGGGTTAATAAAGTCACAAAGTGGAGTTAAAATCATTTATGTCATTCAAACAGGGCGACACATATTACTAAATATTACTGGGATCGTTTTTTTTTTGATAGAAATGACAAAGAATGGCAGGTTATTTTTTCTAATTGTTTTATAGCAGTCCGCGAAACAAAAATCCATTATTTCCAATTTAAATTCATTCACAAAATACTTTCTGTAAATAGCTACCACCACAAGTTAAGGATAATAGATAATGACCTTTGTTCCTTTTGTGGTAATGACAGTGAAACCCTCAAGCATCTATTTTGGTCATGTAATATTTCATCTAAGTTTGGGAATGACGTTTTCGTTGATACTTTTAGTGATGTAACTTCAAGTTTGAATTATAAAGTTATTGCTTTTGGTTATACTGATGAAAACTATTTTAAATACAATTACATTATTTTTCACGCTAAATATTTTATTTTCACATGTAAATATATCAACACCATAACTACTCTTTATAGATTTAAAACAGCTATGAAGATGATGCTCGAGATTGTTTAAAGATACATTTTTTGAAAGTAACAGTAATTCATAATTTCCCTTTTTTTCTATATTTTCTTTGAAATTGTTTGTTTTGTAAAAACCGTCACTTTTTGCATATTTCTTGAGCTGTTGATTGTTATTGTTTTTGAAAGGTGAATAAATATGTTTAAAAAAAAAAAAGAGCACCATCTTTATTTTTACATGTACTATCTCGGTAAATGTCACTTCTGCACTTGCATCTTTTTGGACATATTTTAAACTGGAACTTAAACTTTCAAAAACAATAGAGACGCTCAGGTAATTATACACAGTTTCTTTTTAGTGAGTACCCTCTCTCTCCCTCTCTAAAGTCTCTTCACGCCCAAGCAATTTTGGAACCCGACAAATGACCCTTACATATTCCCTTCCTTACAAGATTGCACATCATTCTGGGGACCGTACTAGTCACTATTTTTGGGCCTTAATGTTAAAGATAATTCCTTGAATAACTATACTCAAATATACTTTGTCACTATTTTGCAGAGTATGTATAGTAAAGTTCAAAATCTTTTAGCAGTTACACGCAGAACTAAAGTTGGTGGTGCTGTACATAAATCGTTAAATAGCAAACTAATGATTCCGTCTTCTTTTTCTTCGAATACTGAGAGAGACATATAAGTTTCTATATATATATATAAATAATATATGTATATATATATATATAAATATATATATATATATATATATATATATATATATATATATATATATATATATATATATATATATATATATATATATATATATATATATATATATATATATATATATATATATATATATATATATATATATATATATATATATATATATATATATATATATATATATATATATATATATATATATATATATATATATATATATATATATATATATATATATATATATATATATATATATATATATATATATATATATATATATATATATATATATATATATATATATATATATATATATATATATATATATATATATATATATATTTAAAAACACGACTTATATTCGTGTTTCCGTGACCATGTTTCCCGTAATGTTTAAGACAACTTAATCGTCTCACTCCGGGCGACGGACACCGGGCTCCGGGTGACGTAAACTCCATGTTTAACCGTATTTTACAGCGTAAACATGTAATTTAATGCAACTGAAATGCCCCATTCCTGGCGATGTAAACGCCGTGTCTAGGTGACGTAAACTCCATGTTAAGCGTGTTTACAGCGCAAGGACGTAAAGTTGGTGGGCAGGTGGACAAGAAACAAAGATTTTCCGTTGAGTATAACACCGGAAATTCGGTGCTTCATTGAACGGAAATTTTTGTTCAAAGTGACGTAAACTTAATTTTTTATTTCTTCACTACGTAAGGGTGTAAACTTGAAAACCAGACACTGTTTACAACGCAAAAATGTAATTTACTGCGACCTAAATCCTGGTGACGTAAAACGCCGTGCTCCGGGTTACTTAAACTCCCTATTTAACATGTTTAAAACGTAAAATTGTAATTCCTAGCGGCGTAAACGCCGTGCTCCGGGTGACGTAATCTCCATGTTTAATGTGTTTACAACGCACAAATTGAATTTAATGGAACATAAATGTCTCATTCCTGACGAGGTAAACGCCGTGCTTCGGGTGACGTAAACTCCATGTTTAACGTGTTAGCAACGTAAAAATAAAATTTAATGAAGAGATTAAACGAGAACTTACCTTGTTCCAAGTTTGATCTACATTTTATGAAGTAATGGTGAGTGAGAGCATGGAGCTAAGTTTATAGCTCCATGGTGAGAGGTAATGCGAGATCCCGCCCGCGCACATGTGGTCAGTCTTTAAAGTAGGAGGACAGAGGTACACAGGGTAGGTTGTTGTCGAGAAAGAACGTATTACAGGGTGGGAGAGGTAGGCGCATTACCTCTTACTCACCATTACTTCATAAAATGTGGATCAAACTTCGAACAAGGTAAGTTCTCGTTTATTGTTTTCATTTTATTACGTAATACATTCGAGGCAATGTGAGAGCTTTAAAGCAACTCTGGCCTCATACGGTATCCAAAAAACAATTTCTTAGAAAATGAAATTTTGTGTACCTTTTACTCTCTTGAAGAATGTTCTTGAAGAAACCTCCAGTGTTATATACATTATTTACAGTCGTAGAGACAACAACAAAAACACTCTTTTTGCGTACTGTATGCAACAACAATGATTTTTGCGTATTGTATGTACAATAAGGCTTCGATTCCTCAAAGAAAATATATACAAGTGAAAGATCCTTCTTTAATCCTTAAGGACCGCTTTCATAAACACTTCCGAAGAATGGCATTGGCTGATGGGCTTATTATAAAAAGTTTGAAATGTTCGTTTATTTGCCCAGCCTGCCTGTGCAATGATGTTGCTAATTGGCACATTCGCTGATTGTGCCTTGAATGCCGCTGCTGTTCTTGTGGAGTGTGGTTTGAATATAGCAGTGTCTATGCCCGCTTGCCGCATAGTCGTTCTGATCCACCTTGCTATGGTGTCTTTACTCACTTTAAGGTAAGGTTTACGAAATCTAATGAAAAGCTGCTTCTCTTTTCCTCTTTTGATGTTTGTTCTTTTCAGATATTCGATTATAGGCGGCTGTCGAGGGAAAAGGAGAGGGGGAAGCATGGAATTGCAGTGTGAGCCATTCATTTCCTGGTTTGGTCGTTTTTAACAGATCATTTACGTGGAACAATATTTTATTGCTCTTGATGTCCATCATTCTTTTCCACAGAAAGGGTGTGTAATGTTTGTTGCCTTTGGGCAGATAACAGCGCCATAAACATGCAAGTTTTGAGTGTGAGTTCTTTAAGTTGAAGGCTGTTTGCCGGTGAAAGTTTTCGAAGGAAGTTGAATATTACTTTGACATCCCAAACTTCAGAATATCTTGGAAGCGGTGGCTTAAGGTTGAAGACTCCTCTAAAAATCTTGCAACGAGTGGGTGACTACTAATAGTAGAGCTATCTGATAATAAAACGATGGACGAGAGAGCCGCTCTGGCTGTATTAAGGCCACTATAACCTACGGTTTGGAATAATTGTTTGAAGAAATCGAGGACTTGAAGGAAAGAAGTGATTTTTGGATTGATTTCCCTTTCACTGCAAAATTTAAGCCACTTGCAGATGTAGACTTGATATTGTTGCTTGGTTGAAAGCCTCCATGCTGAGAGGATAATTTTGGTTGTCTGTTCTGAAAGTCCATGACTTTGTATGGATTGCCCGACAATCTGCAAATCAAAAGAGAAAGATGATTGCATAAGGGATGTTGTTGTTCAGAGGTTGGTCGTGTCAAAATATTTTTGCGACATGAGAGAATAAGAGGTTCTTCCACCAGCAGATGCAACAAACACCCAAACCACGGTTGGGTTGGCCAATTTCGCACAATTATTAATCCATCTGCATTATCTGTTTGAATCTTGCTAAAGCACCTTGGTATTAAAGAAAAGGGGGAAATGCATAGAAAAATTCCCCATTCCAATTCATGGTGAAAGCATCAAGCGCTTGTGCACCTGGGTCAGGTTTTCATGATGCATATCTACTGACTTGTGCATTAAGTCGAGATGCAAATAAATCATGGATGGTTTACCAAAAACAGTGCAAACTTAGAGTAAGAACTTCAGGATTTAGCATCCATTCTAAATGATCACTGAAAACCCTTGACTTTTTGTCTGCTATCTCGTTTTTACTCCCAGGTAAATATGATGCTGTAATCCAAATTTTCCTACTAATACATCATGATCACATGGTTTTTGCCATTTGATTACAGGAAATTGATTTTGTTTCCCCCATGTGATTGATGTATGCGACGGCCGTAGTGTTATCTAGTCGCAGTAATACATGTATTCCTTCAGTTTTGGCACAAAATGCTTTCAGTGCATGGAAAGCTGCCAGCATCTCTAAATAGTTGATTTCATTTTGAGAGAGAGAGAGTTGAACACACAATTACAATGACGGGGTCGTCTCCTGCGTATTCGGTTATGATAGTACAAACGCTATCACGAAACGCTTAATACGACCCGGACGAGAACACAGGTACGACGTACGGACAGACATAACATCGACAGCCAAGTCAATGTCCACGGCCTTTGATAACCAGTTGTGGTGCACTGGCGTGTCATTTTGTTCTGCTGTTATGCTTTTAAGAGCATTCCATCTGCCTCCAATTTGGCTATTTCCATCTGTAGCTCCCCAACCTAGCCCTGATGCATCACTGGTAATGGTTAATTTGTACGGTGTTTTCTCAAATTTCAAGTCTAACAGCCGTGTCAATATTGTGCAACCACCACAAAACCTCACCTTTAGCTATGTTAGATAATGTCATCCATCTGTCAAAATGACCATGTTGTTTTTTAAGGGCAAATGTTTTTTCACGCTCTAACTCCCTATAATGTAATTTTCCAAATTGGACAGCAGGGAATGCAGCAACCATCTTACCAATAACAGAGGCTACCATCCTGATAGTACAGCATGATTCTGTAAGAAGCATTTGACACAAATGTTTAAGCTCATCTTTTTGGACTTTGGTAAAGCGAACTTGCATTGTTTTGGAATAAATAAGGAAACCAAGAAATACTATTTCTTGTGATGGCTTTATCACTGATTTTGAAGGATCGCAACTACTGCTTTATGAGCATCTCATTCATGTCATTGGGTGATACAATAAGTGTATCATCAATATAGGCCACAACTGTGATACCTTGTTTCCTCAGAGAGGCTAGGGGTGGTTTTAGCAGCTTAGTAAACAAACGAGGACCTGATGTAAGTCCGTATGGCAGAGCCCTGAATAACCATGTTTTATCATTCCAAATGAAGTTTAGATACTTTTTGTGTTCTGCAGCAATCGGTACAAAATAGTAAGCATCTTTTAGGTCAATAGAAGTCAGATAAGAATTTTTTGAAATCAGGATGAGTGCTGTTTCAAGTGTTTCCATTTTGAAATGATAATATTCTATGTTATCATTTAGGTCTGATAAATCCAAAATCATGCGATAACCTCCATCTTTTTTGGGTCGCGTAAAAATGTTTGACACGAGACCACCTTCAGATTGTGATACTTCAATCACTTGGACTTTTTTTTAAATCAATCAATTTCTGTATTCACAGCATTTGCCTCTTGTTTATTTAACATGTAGAGGGCAGGTATTCTAGGTTGGAAGGGTGGTATTCCAGACAAGAATTCAAGCCTATAACCTCGTATAGCATCTAAAATGTATTTATCAGAGATGTACTTAGCCCAAACACTGTCAAACATTTTCAAGGCCCACCGATGAATGTAACATTCATGAAGGCATTCCAAAACTTTCTACACTCTGCGGAATGCTCTGTTTTCCGCTGCTGGAGGTTTCCCGCGCTTGGAGTCGTCCTTGGTGTACAATTTCCGTTGACTGTAACGGCTTGCCCCCAAAAAAGGGTTTGATTGTTGGAAATTTGGCTTGGAGGTCCAACCAGCCCTTGCATACCGTTGGTCACGCTGTCCGCTATATCGAATTGGGTTAAATCTCATGGAAGGAGCAAACTTTCCATTGAAAGTGCGCATAACTCGCGCGGTATTTTTGTTCCTCATCAATGTCCTTGACTCTCTTTGACAACTCATTGCCAAAGAGCCACTGAGTTGACTTCACGTCTTGCTTGCAAAGGTGGGAGTACCTCTGATTAAGGTCGGGTTTGATCAGTTCTTTGCGTAGCATATTCAGTTCAAAAATGGACTTGGAAATAAGAGCCAATGCATCTTGCTGCGACTCAGACAATTGGGCATCATTGAATGAGGATAGCATATTTTCCCTATGCCTACTTCAAAGTTTTATATAACTTTACATTTTTAGAATTCTGTATCAAAGGTAACTTTCAAAAGAACAGAAAGCGGATGATTTGTCTCTTTTTTTTTGATTAATATTTTAAGCGATGACTTAGGTGATGACATTCAACTCTAACAAAAGATATAATACCTTTTAGAAATAGACGTTTCTAGAATTGATGAAGGCAGAAACAAGAATATTGTAAGGATAAGATCAAAATAATTTTGTTTATACAATATTTTACCGAAAAGTCAAAAATAAATTCAAGTTATGCAGGTATGTACTAAATCATGCTGTCGAATTTTCTATATAACATTCGAAATTTCATATAACGCCATCATTGGGGCTAACGCCTTGAGCCTTTTAACCCTGATGATGACGTAATACCCATGTTCCAAGCTGTTACAGAGACACGAGGATTATGATCAAATTTAATCCCGGAATAAAATTTCACGGTGGACAAAAAATGACTGAAAACTTTTCACCTTTGCAACCTTACATACTTAATTTTTACTTTGATAAAAAGGACAATTCACATGCTGATTAAAATCGAAATCACAATCGATCATAAACTGATAAATGATCAAATTTATGAAGCATGGCTGGGCGAGGATTTTTTTTTTTTTTAATGTAAATCCAGTTTTTAATTGTCTTTTGTAATTCTTCGGCCAGTCGAAGGGTTACAACAAATTCTGGTCAAAACATTTGCGGTTTACCAAACCGCCAATAAATTTTGTAGAAGAAATGGACCTCTGATAAGTTTTCGGTGACAAACATTTAGAAACGGAAAAAAAAGATTAATAAATAAAGATTGATTCATGTCTCAGTCATATATCAGTAGACGTTCACAGACCTTTATAATGGTATATGTATATGATCAATATGTGTAGCACTTTGGAGAACTGGCCGATTTGATAGAATGTCATCACATAGGAATGCCGACAACCGTTTACGTCCCATCTCTGACACCACACTTGTCAAATAAAAGTAATACTTGGCTTTTTCTTAGAGTTTTCAATTTGGCTGACTCCGGGAAGTTCGCAAATTATTTTCAACCTCCATGTGTGATCGTCACCCGACATGCCCAAAAACCATATAACTGCATTGACAGCAGCTCGGCGATCGATCTTGCTCTTCTTTGCTCACATTCCACCCAATAAAGCCATTGTTTTCTGACGATGATTTTCTAAAATGCGAAAAAACACAATTAAATAACAGTAATCAGGTAATGAATTAGATGAAAATTAGATGTGAACACGCGTGAGCAGGGGCGTAACTTAAGGGGGTGGGATGTGACCCCCTCCAATATTTTGTCGGGCACCAACATGGTACTGAAGAGGTATAAATTATACCTTATTGTTTTTGTCACAGTTCGCAAAAAGACAAAGTACTTATGAAAATGCTTTTGAAAACACCATTGTTATTTTCACGGCTGTACGAGCAGACGAGGTAGGGAGTGGTCCGAGCACTGCTTTAAATCGGGCAGTGATGCAGGGACGGCGAATGATGTTTGAGTCTGAGGGCACAGGATCTGCGAGGGCATTTTCCAATTGTCGTAATTTAAAACTTCAAAAATGCAAGGTATTTTGGTCCAGAATTCGTAAAATAATACATTTGTATAAAAGCCGATATTAAGATCTACAAACATTGGTAAATTTATAGATCATGTTAAGTCTTGAATTCGGAAGGATTAAGATTAGATTAGCCAATTGTATTGGTCATCAATCGGAATATATTTCATGTCTAAAATAATAATGTGACAAGCAAATAAGGGGCCCTTGGAATTATTCAAAGGCCAATATTTTCTTGGTGAGACTAAATGAAACTCGGTATATCAGTATAAATTAGATCAGATTGCCCAAATTCACACCCAGTCTTCACCGCGTCAAAGGACAGGTGAAAAGGGTCCCCATTTTGTGTTTTTTCCAGAACCCCGGCGCTCCACGAGTAAAATTTGGGGTATTTTACTTGATATTTGTGGTCTTTCTTCAATCTATCAATATTGAATGACAAAGGGGCACCTTGTAAGCTTTACCAAAACGATGGAAGAAAGCATGTCAGTTTATGTCATGACAATGGCTCCCTAACTGCCGGATCCAAATAGTAAGTTTTTCCAGGGGCGTAGCCAGGATAAAATGTCAGGGGGGCCAAGCCAATCCAAACCAGGGATGATATGATAACGTTTTTTGTGAGCAGTTATGACACGATTAAATGGAACATATTGGGATGAGGGTGCATGGTCTTGTAAGCGGGAAGTAGAGAGAAAGGTCCTCCCTGAAAGGTTTTCTCTAGATAGGGAAAATTAGGAAATTATTAGCAAACAATTGGTGGACATTATATTTTTGTAAAATCATTGGAAATTTTAGTAAAATTTGGAAACAGTCTCCGATAATTGATGAAAATTTACTAAAAATCGAGAAAAAAATTGCGCCAAAAATGAAGGCAGTTTTCCAAAAATTGAAGAAGATGGCACACGAATGAAAGAAATTTCCCCAAAATTGAAAGAGATATCCCAAACATTGAAGGAAATTTCCCAAAAATTAAAGAACAGGTACCTAAAATTGAAGAAAAATAGCTCCAAATTGAAGGAAATTTCCCACAAATTGAAGAAACTTGACCATTAATCAAATAAAAATTGAAAACAATTTACCAAAAATCGAAGGAAAACTGCCCACAAATGAAGGAAATTTTTTAAACATTGAAGGAAATTTACCAAAAATCGAAGGAAAACTGCCTACAAATGAAGGAAATTTTTAAAACATTGAAGGAAATTTACCAAAAATTGAAGATGAAGAAAATTTATCAACAAATCTAAAAAACATTTCCCCCAAATAAAGGAAATTGTCATAAAATTGAAGAAAACTGTATGAGAATTAAGGAAATCGCCCAAAATTGAAAGACAATTCTCCAAAATGAAGGAAAATTTCCGCAAATTGAAGAAATTTGACAGACTGACCAAAAGTCGAAAAAACAATTGCATTAATATGCATGGTGGGCGTTGCTTAACGTGAAAGTACTCAATGATATAAACACCACAAACGATATTTCAGATTTATATTATATGTGGTCATGGTATGTACGTATGTTCTAATGTTGTGGTAGTGATGTCGTGAATGCTAATGAATATGTGGGGCTTGCTGAAAAATTCTTAAAATAGGATAAACGAACAATCGTTTTTGCATCATACTTGCTTTGATGATGTTGTTAATTATTGTGCAAATGCTAATGTTGTCAACATTTTTATTGATCTTCATGGTGGATGTGGCTTATGAATGAATATGGAACAAATATTTTATGATATGCAATGACATGACAGTTAATACACATTTTGTAAATCAATCAGCTTATGAAAAAGCATCGGAACCACAAACCTTTTGGTTCTGGTTCAATTTCCTTCCTTTTTTTGAAATTTCCCTGTTCTATTTTGGGGAAATCTGCTTAATTTGGTAAAATTTCTTCAATTTTGAGGAAGTTTCTTCAAGTTTCCTTCATTTTAAGAAAATTTCCTATATTTTGGGGAAATTTTCTTCATTTTAAGGAAATTTCCTTTATTTTGGGGATTTTTTTCAAAAATTTCTTCATATTTTTAACGCCTGTTGATAACATACACAATAACAAACAAATTTATCATGCCCAATATGACGCAAAACGGACATACAGTTGCTCATTGATCACTTTAAAAAAAAAAAACACTTTAAGCCCCGCCCACTTATCAATATGCATTGTGGTGGTGATTCTGGCCAAACTGGCTAACATTTTAGTTTAGGAAAACTGGCCAAAATTTCCGGAAAACTAGCCAAAATGACCCGAAAACTGACCAAATGTTCCCAAAAACTGGCAAAAATTTCCCGAAAACTAACAAAACGTTCCTGAAATTGAAGAAAAATTTCCAAAAAAGGAAATTTTCCCAAAATGACGGAAATCTCACTGAAATTGAACACTTAACTGGTTGAAGTGAATTTCTGGATTAGCCGCATCTTTTCATGGAAACGTAATTTACCAGTGAAATATTTGCACTTGTCACAGGAAAATTTGAGTTCCCCCTCCCCTCTCCCTCCCCCTCCCCCTTTCTTCTCCTCCTCCTTTCAGAGACGTGAATCTTCCTACGCCACTTTAGTCAATACTGCTAATGGTGGTAGAATGTGGTGCTGGAAGAAACAAAGAAGTGTTTTTTTTGTTTATATTTGATCAAATTAATATTTCTATGTTTATAATTAATAATAACATGTATGAACAAAGCATATTATTGTTAGGTAACTGCATGCATCTTCCTTTTTTAAGAAATGAAGAAAGTTTGAAAGATATGTGCACATCCATGAAGAATGAAGCAGCATTATCTAAATTACTTTATAATCTGTTACAGAACATGAAAGTAACAAAACATTTCATCACAATCGTTTTCAGCGATTTGCATCAATATGCAAATTTCTATGCAAATTTGTGATGTATTACAGGGCAACTGTGATATTTTCTTTTGTAAATTATTCTCATCATTTTTAGTGACTAAGATTAGGAAACAATGTTAATTTTTAGCTGTCCGCCCTCACCATGTCATCACGGGTTGGAAGGAACGTGTGGTAGTGGAGGGGCATAGTTATTGGGGGATACTTTTCCTTTTCAAAACTTCAAGGGGCACTTTAACTGTCGAAAAATTGGGGAACGTGCCCCACTGGCCCTGGGTCCTACACATATGGTTTTAATCATAGGCCACACTTTTTTTTCTCCAAATGTATACTTTTGTATGGTGATTTGTTTGTATCTTAGCGTGATTTTGTGAGTCTCTCCCCCCCCCTCCCCCTTTCTACACGTATGACTTTTCCCACACTTTTGACTTTTCGCCCCACTTGCGGTAGGAAAATCCGGTCTAGGGGTTTGAGATTAGGAGGCCAGGACCAATGTTGGTCGAATAGATCAAATGCTTTTTTTTTTTAATTATTGATTTGAAAATTATTGGGGGCCATGCCCCCTCTGCCACGGCCCTTAATGTCGGGCCCCTGATATATGATATGCTTTAATTGTGTCAAATAAATACTAAATGTATGCAACATCTTCAATGTACTTTGTTTTCAATCTTTAAAAATGGCCTAGAATAATTTCATATAACTTTAAAAAGATCACAGCCTGTCCCGGTCCGACCTAATAATTCAAAGGAGAACTACTTGTCCCGGTCCGCCCTCAACTTTGAAAAGAGAACCACCTATCCCGGTCCGCTCTCAACTTTCAAAAGGGCACCTCCTGCCCCGGTCCGCCCAAACTTTCAAAAAGCTGCCTGTCTTAATAAATTTAGCATGATGAATTGATAATTGGTCAAACTTTGATTAGTCACTTCTCAAAAAATAAAGGTGCTATTTTCCAAATTTTAAAACTGATCTGCTAGGATTTTATTGGCTTATGGGATCTTATATGAAAGAGGACTTTAAACAAATTAGTGAAGAAAATAACTAAAAATATTATTTCTTTAAGGATATATCTGAGTGTAGAAATGGTTACGTGTCTTTTGACCGAAAAGAAATCCCTATTATATTTCTATGAAAAGCAAAATGAGGTGACGAGAGATGACACTGAAATGGACTTAACATGCAGTCACTTTAACTGTTTTAGCAAGGTTGAAGCCATAAAAATTGTCTTCCATGGACAGATGGCAATAACAAAAAGAATGAGAAATCTTTTATTCCCTAATGGGAGTGGAATTATCTTGGGATATATATGTGAAGGTATTGTACATACTTAGGTCTATTTGTTTGTGTGGGCGATTTCTAAAATTTTAATTAATTGTAAGTATTAGCAGATTAGCAGGGCATAAATTTAAAAGTATATTTACAAGAAATTTATCAGACAAAAATTCGTTTTAAAAATTGAGTGTCTTTATTCCCATACATCAATAGTTCTGCAATAATTCAAAATGAAAGAAAAAGCTTACTTCGACTTTTTGTATTAAAATGCTTGAAAATTACCAGGGGCGCAATTTCCGACTTTCCACAACAGTCGTTTCTACAAAAATGACACGGAAGTCAAAACTCGAATTAAGGTACAGTACTTTCTGAACAATTATTTTTTTTCATTTCATTTACTATACAAATTGAACCAGCGTGACAACTGAAATAATCCTTTAAGCTACATGGACTAGGTTGAAGTTATATGGACATGTATCTATAATACCAGCTAAAATGGTTTCAAATATTCTAAAAAAGAAATCGTCACAGCGTACAAATTGGTGAAGCAGGTGCCAAAAGTTTAAGGTTTGCAATTCTAAGGGCCTAATCATGCCTTAATCTGTCATTTGCCAAAATCATGCAAACTAGTATTTAATTTTGTGAAATCAGAATAAGAAAACCGGTAACAATTATGACAGGATAATAGGAATGTCTCCACATTTCCTTGTGCTTATAGTTTTCTAAGAACAGAAAAAATCATAAGAACTTAATGTTTTCTTGGCAAATAACTTTTTCAGACTGAGTGCTCATCTGCCATGCATCACCAAAATGCATGAACAGAAAGAATAATCCTAATAAGCCTATGCATAATCAAAGTTTCTTGTTCGAGATATTAGTTATTAAAATACTGACTGGCCAAGAAAAGCTGAGAGAAAAAGCCGTCACTAGTAGTAGCATAGAAGCATGAATAATTTTACCGGTGACGCCCAAATACATTTTCTTGGGACAAGATTCCTGCTTTAAACTTGTATCAACACAATCATCATAAAAATGGATTTATAAATTGGACCAGGGAGTTCTTAACAACTCCCTGATTGGACCAAAGAGCTTCCACACATTGGACAACAAAAAATGGTAATCCTAGAATTCCTAAGAGTATTAAAATACTTCTCCTGGGCCGTTTATCATTGATAACAAACATCATGAAAAAGCGAAAAGTTCGTTGATATATATTTTTATTTATATCAAAAATGGTAATGATAGCAATAATGATAACAATAAACGAATCATAGAAGCAGGCATCAACACTGATTGTGGCAAATATTAAATAAATCAGTTGAGGTTTTTCTAACAGCTAGCTTGCCAAAAGGCCGCTCCCTGAGTTTTTTCATATGAATTGCACACGTTTACGAAAATTCCATATGTCATCTCAGCGATATGCATCCTACAGTCCTAATAAATATGCCATCGCTTTACTGCTTGTGACGTCAACGCGAACGAAATATAATTCTGTATCAGATTTTATGAATACCACACAACATACCCTGCCGTTGAAGATTTGGCGATATCAGTACACGACAATCTGACCAGGAACTTGCTGACCAACTGACCAACTGACCAAGGACATGATTTTGAGTAAGATTGCCACTGGCAGACTGGAAGGACAAATCCATAAAACTATTTTTAAAGTTAGAGCACTTCGTGGCAAAAATATTATAACTAATTTTACAGTAATGGGAATTAGAATACCACACAACATACCCTGCCGTTGAAGATTTGGCGGTATCAGTACACGACAATCTGACCAGGAACTTGCTCACCAACTGACCAAGGACATGATTTTAAGTAAGATTGCCACTGGAAGGACAAATCCATAAAACTATTTTAAAAGTTAGAGCACTTCGTGCAAAAATATTATAACTAATTTTACAGTAATGGGAATTAGAATACCACACAACATACCCTGCCGTTGAAGATTTGGCGGTATCAGTACACGACAATCTGACCAGGAACTTGCTCACCAACTGACCAAGGACATGATTTTAAGTAAGATCGCCACTGGAAGGACAAATCCATAAAACTATATTAAAAGTTAGAGCACTTCGTGGCAAAAATATTACAACTAATTTTACAGTAATGGGAATTATAACGCAGAATAGGCTATCTCAATGACTGTATAAGCTGTGTCGGGTTTCGTCACTGTATATAACCTCGATATGTCTGGTTTGACTGTATGAACAGGGAGTTTGTTTGTGTTTGTTTGTTTGGTTCAAATAGCAACTCCCTGATTAAAACATGAAGCTATAATAAAAAATAAAAAATAAAAATTCCCATGGAAGTTTATGGTAATGTCCGCCAGTAATGTTAAGTCATGCCAAAGAGCTTCCACACAGATGCACTTAGGTCATGCGTAGGAAGATAGACTGAACATGGAGGCTATTTACCTCCGTGGACTGAATATGCATCTTGGTCTTGGGATATGCAGATAAAACCAACAACAATTCGGATATAAAGCAGTCATACGTCAAGTTGATTTTTCTTTAGTAGGCCTAACTTAAGATTTTTTTAATGTTCATTGGAGTTAATTATTAACCACAATGAACATTAAAAAGCATCAAATTTGGGCTAATGATATTTTGCGGAATGACACGAAATGAAATAAAGATAACATGAAAACAGCACTCAAATTTCAACTTATTGAAACTAAAGAGCAGTGTTTTTTTTTTTTTGCAAAGAAGATGCGAAGCAAAATATGACGTTACTGACAAAGTATAACCGTTTCGTTTTGCTTCGCAAACTATCATCATTAGTGTGGCGGGGTATTGGCTGATTGAAGTTCTGCGAAACGAAACGAAATAACCACTAAACGTTAACTTCTTCCATATCCATTTTTTGATTTTGCTACTCTAAAAGGAAGATCGAAAAGACCCATGCCCGTACTAGGCTGGGTGAAGGGGGTGGGGCTATCTCCCTGTCGGCTGGATACCCATCTTAATCGGAATCATGCCTGACTCAGCTAGATATCTAGGTCATGCCCTAACGACTCGGCATGATGTTGACAATAGGATATTTTGCGCACAGATCTTTGTAGAGAGGCAAATGTAGCATATATATTTGATTAGTGATTTGTCGGAATCATGCGCGGCTAGATTTCCCGCAAAGTAGAGAACATTTCCTTAAAATGAAAAAAAAACTGATTGTAAATGGAAGGAAATGTTCCGCAAATTGAAGAAAAACTTCGAAAATCTAAGAAAATTGCCTGAATAGTTGAAGACAATTTTCCACCAAATTGGCAGATGTCACGCGAGAGTATGGCAATTATACAACTCCGTAGATAATCGCACACGTAAACCCAACTTATAAGCCACAGTAGTTTCTTTCAGGAATGCAACACACAATTGCTTCCTCCAGATTATTTGCATAAACGCAGTTCTGGCGGGTTTTCGATTTTTAGTGAACAATCCGGTTGGGAGGGGCAGTTGCCTAATATCTTACAAAGGACGCGGCTGGGAGAGAGCCAAGGGCTCGAGAGTTTACCATTTAAGTATACATTGGATATAATTGAAGATAATTTTAGTGTAATTATTCCACCATTGGGGGTCGGAAATATCATCGTTTGATTTTTAGTCATTGAGGACTAAAGTTGAGTTATTAATGGATTCTTCGGGGCAAATGAGTGTCCACTATTAAGGAACTCCCGGAAGTGCCATTAGACGTTTTCAACTCTTAAACAAAATTGTTTGGTTGTGAGTACTAAATTTCTTGTTATTTAAACTAGAGTTAAGTCCCCACCCCTCCTTCCGTTAAGTATATCAATAAGGGAAACCCAGTGTGTGTTTACAGTAAAATACAAAAAGGGAAATATAACGTTGGATTTGGTTCATGTTTTAAGACGCCCAGTGGTAGGGCCAACAATAAAGTGGTAGTAAGCAAATCCTTAACCCTCCGTTGGTCAGGGGGACAGAACACCTATTTTGGTGTTTTCTTAATGTAATTGAAGCAAAAACTATTCATAGGTATAACAATGAATTCTAGGTGTAGTAACCTATTGGAATGTGTAAGAATGTATGAGTACTTAGAATATTTCTCTAAGGTTATTTGACAAGTTTATGTAAGTTGTTTATTATTTTAAAAGTCGAATTCTGCAAACTCAAGAAATTCAAGTCAAGGAATCTGAGTTATACGTTGTAAATGAGATATATTGTGGCCGAGTTAAAGGTCATCTATTGTGACTCGGGTGTGGCGGTATTTATTTTGTCTTAGATTTATTTTGCCACACTTTGTGCTTTATGATTTGGTAGATTAGAGATAATTAGTAATTGTGTTCTTAAGAGACGTGTTTTTTTCTGATAATATTCGAAATGGTAAAAAGAAATCTCCTTATGCAAATTTATTTGTGATGACTATTTGAGTGGTAATGATTTAGTGTATGGATGCCTAGGTGTTATGCATTTATGAAGTAATAATTGAAATTTGCATCCATAAATCATATTTGTCAGAAGTTGCGTATATACACAATATTTTCAAGGGTGTTCCTTTCATTTGTTTATCAGGTCCGGTAATCCCTTGGGTTGTTAGAGTAAACCAACAGACGTAAGGTCGAGGGTGACACAAAAAACAACGAAATATAGCGCCACCACAACGAAATATAGCGCCCCCACAACGAAATATAGCGCCATTGGTGCATCCTGACTTGTAATTGAAAAGCAGATGTGTATAGCGCCACCACAACGAAATATAACGCCCCCACAACGAAACATAGCGCCCCCACAACAAAATATAGCGCCACCACAAAGAAATATAGCGCCACCACAACGAAGTATAGCGCCATCACAACGAAATATGGCGCCATCACAACGAAATATGGCGCCATCACAACGAAATATAACGCCACCACAACGAAATATAGCGCCACCACAGCGAAATATAGCGCCACCACAACAGCGCCACCACAACGAAATATAGCGCCATTGGTATATCCTGACTTGTAATTGAAAGCAGATGTGTATAGCGCCCCCACAACGAAATTTAGCGCCACCACAACGAAATTTAGCGCCCCACAACGAAATTTAGCGCCACCACAACGAAATTTAGCGCCACCACAACGAAGTATAGCGCCACCACAACAAAATATAGCGCCACCACAACGAAATATAGCGCCACCACAACGAAATATAGCGCCACCACAACGAAATATAGCGCCACCACAACGAAATATAGCGCCATTAGTACATCTTGATTTATGTTTAAAAAGCAGATGATTATAGCGCCACCACAACGAAATATAGTGCCACTACAACGAAATATAGCGCCACCACAACGAAATACATCGCCACCACAACGAAATATAGCGCCATCCCAACGAAATATAGCGCCACCACAACGATATATAGCTCCACCACAACGAAATATAGTGTCATTGGTACATCTTGATTTATATTTGAAAAGCAGATGATTATAGCGCCACTTGTATATTTTATATATAATTAAAGCATGATACTAAATTTAAAACTTAAAACATATTTTATTAGTCTTCTTTTGTGTCGTCTCGGGGTGGCCTGCCACGGTACTCGATGGACATTTGCATTACAGCTTTTCTCTCAGTCGCACTGTGTGACAGCCGAGAAAGCGCTAATTTTCCCAAAATCAAAACAAATTTGACGTAAATTGCCCGGAAAGGAACAAAAAATATTCCGAATGTTGAAATAAGAAGAGCTTCCAAATATTGAGGATAATTTCCCGAAAACTCGCCAAAAAATTCGCCAAAATAAAAAAAGCCTTCCCGAAAATGAAGAAAATTTCTCAAAATTGCCCGCAGAAATAATTCGAAACTCGACTTTTATCGAAGAAAATTGCCCTGAAATTAGGGAACTCCCGATGATTAAAAGTAATTTCCGGTAATTGGCCAAAAGAATCGGGGGAAAAAGCATGTCAGAAATTTTCCCGAAATAGCCCGATTTGTTCGGAAGGATATACCTTCCTCCCCCCCCCCTCCCTTCCCCCTCCTTCCCAAACCAAAAACTGTGGTTAAACCATTACTCCAAATTAGTTCTTTATTCACATATTCGATTTTTCGTCTTATTAGGTTTTGGAGTCTGGCAAAAATTTACCGCAACCTGAGTAAAATGGTCGCGTACGAACATGTAAGAACCGTACTCAAATTATGAAATCGGCTGGATACCGATCTTATAGTCGGGGAGAGATTTAGAATCATCGGATAAACTTGTATTAGACTTTCAGTGTATATCTCAATATAAGTTTGTAATTTAAAGTAAAGCCATGTAAACAGTACATGGTAATGTTAACTCTTCTCTTTAAACGCATCTGCCGTGATTGTCAGGCTACTAAAAGGTATGCACTAAAAGGTGACTCCCTAGATTTTAACCCTTTACCCCTTCCCTATCCCACTCAGAAATTCACCTCAATCTTGTCCAAATCGGGTGTCCGAATCGTCTAGGTTTTAAAAAAAAAATCCTGCTGACTCGGCATTATGATGCTAACAACATCATAATTGGGCAATTTATCAGGCAGAGATTTAAAATGTCGGATGCACATGTTTAAATCGGGTATACTCTCAATCATTCATGCCCGAGTCGTCTAGGTTTAGAAATATCACCGCTCAACTCTATGATGCTGATTGGGCTCGGGTTGGGCAGTTGGAACGTATATATGAAAGACGCCCGCCAACCCACATTTAAAATCCAGAACCCCGATAATCATAGCCCATTTTTGGGCAACAAAAATTGAAATCTTCACAAATCTTCCGGCGAGTTTTCCCCCTGGACCCTACCAAAACTGCGTCAACGACTTGTATGCTGGTTTTCTGCTTAAGTCTGTTATTTGTTTGTTTGTACTATTAACTTCTATAATAGCAAACATTGACTTTATCAATCGTCTGGTAGCATGGGTTTTCCATAATCAAAGATGCTAAAATGTTTAAAAACAATCTGTAATTACAAATTAACATAATTGCTTCTAAAAATAGCAAACTTATTTTTTTTTCTTTTAAAAATACAGGTTTCATTTTTTTTCATACAGTCAAGAATTTCTCTTTCAGTTGCACTAATATGGGCCATCGTATATTGCAGTAGGTCCGTATTTTGGCACACAGATGCATTTATGGTTCTGCACCCAAGCTATACAATATCTTTTAAAAGAATTCAGTGGCTCCCAATTTAAAACTTCAACAATTTTTGGAGATTTACAATATTGTAAAATCAAAACGAAATAAACCAGATTTAACTATCAAGCCACCTCAAAATCCTCAATTTATGTCAAACTTTAGGCGTTTTTGGTAACATAAAGTTGGGATTATCTGTCCAGTTTACGCTCTCGTCTGCAGATCTCCCAATCGGGAGATTTTTTGTCATAACCCACAATGCATCTTTCCAAATGCAAATCTCCAGAAAAACAAGACGGTAAATAGATTTAAGTCAAAAATGCATGCGAAATATTCAAATCTTATTAGTGTAACAGAACGATTAAATTATTTTCTCTATTTTCACCAGAGCAAATTTGACTTTCACCTGGAAATTTTACCGTAATCTTTCAAAATTATTTTCAATATTTTTTGAAGAGCAGATTTTAACATCTTAATAACCAGCAAAAGCTCAAATTATTCAGAAATATTAATTCCAATATCATTTCCAACTGTCCAAGGTATAGTTTTAGAATTACAGAATTTGACAAGTAAAAAGATATTAACGGCTGAACTTATTAGCAACGATTTAAATTATGGTCACTGCGCATTTCTCGATCTCCCAATCGGGAGATCTCCTGATCGGGAGCGTGGACTGGACTGATTATGAAGTTGTACAGATTGGGTACTTTAATTTTTAATGTAATATCATTTTGGTCATGTATTATTTTCTGTTTTGCAGAAGCAAATTAATGCCCATAACATTATTATCTATGACATGTGTACCTAAGGCCAGTTATCTGGATATCGTCTCTATAACGCGGGGGTAAATATATTTCAATTCCTGTGTTTTGATTGATCGAAACACAATGCTTAAATGTGCACTTAAATTGATAAGCCAATTTATAATCGATTTGGAATAAAATGTATGCCGCCACATGCTTATCCCACACTTTCAAATACCGCCCATGGTTCTCTTTATGCATTTTTCGACTTAAATGGTTCACATTTTCATGAAGGGAAAGATTGTTTTGACCCAATAAAGATTCTTTTCTTTTGCGAAACATTTACCAACTTAATTTGTGGTTCGCAAAATTGCCGAAAACTACCAGCACAATGTGCTGGTAAATATTTTTCTTGTCTTTTCACGCTTTTGGGACGTCACCGTTTTCACACTTATTATAATTTATAGTTATTTTAATACTTGTCCAGTAATATTTTTAGAAATTTTTGCCACTGATGTGTCTTGATTTTCAGCCATTTTGCTTTTTTGGGGCACCAAAAATAAGAAATCTTCAGCGCTTACGGGGACCTCCCCTTTGTACCTTAATTGTTCTTCGCCACCAGACCCCACTATTTTAGTTGCCCAAATCAAGAATCAGTATCATGCCGATCAAAATCAAGACACATCATTGGCAGCAATTTGTGGTGGCAAAAACCCAACATTTTTCCTGTGACATTTTGGCCAGTTTTCCTGACTTTTTGGCCAGTTTGGCAGACCGCTTGACTGGGAAGAGATGGCTTGACCGAAAACTGCCCCATCATGGGGCCTTTTTTCCCTACCCCGCTTCCTACGCCGCTGGCTACTGAGGACATTATGAGAATACCCCGCCGCGCCCACAAATGTTTAAAATTCCGAGCCCGATGACATGGACCAACTCCTGATTTCAGCCCTTCGCCGATGAATTCCCACAATAATGTTACCTGATTTGTTTTTATTGTCAAGGGAAATTTCTCCTCTGCTTGTTTATGGTTTAAAAATGGTAATTCAAATGCTTATCGGAGTAGATTGCAACATGATAATTAAAAATTGTTTTATCTTTTTGGTATTTATATTTTCGAGCTTTGTGTTGATTTTTAGCCATTTTCGGACATGAAAAACAGGGGCGTAGTGAGGTTTCCAATTAAGGGTGCAAGCTTTTATTTGCCTACAGGTACTACTGATTTGCCGAAAAATTGGCAATTAAATTCAGGTTAAGTTGATTTTTGTCCCAACAAACCCACAAAAGGTACGAGTCTGTTATTACGGTAAGACTATTTGTAAAGGGGGAATGGGTGGGGCCGTTGAATTATTAAAAACTCGGGTAAAATTGATCGAAAATGTAATGAGGATTTTTTACAAAAATTGAAGCACAATTTCAAGAAAATTATAGAAATTTACCCAAAATTGATAAAAATTTCTCGAAAATGAATAAGATTTCACAAACATAGAAAGAAATTTCACAAAAATTGAAGCAATTTCACGAGAATTGATGCAATTTTTCCGAAAATGAAGAAAATTTTCCGAAAATAAAAGATATTTCACAAAAATTGAAGCAATTTCACGAGAATTGATGCAATTTTTCCGAAAATGAAGAAAATTTTCCGAAAATAAAAGATATTTCACAAAAATTGATGGAAATTTTGAAATTTCCCGAAAATGAAGATTTCACGAAAATTTAACGAAAAGTTAAAGGAAATTTCACAATAATTGATGCAATTTCCCGACAATGAAGAAAAAATGGATGCAAACTTGATGCAAATTGATGCAAAGTTAACGAAAATTGAAGCAAACTTCTTGAAAATTGATTGATAAGCTTGATAAGGTGCAAATGAACAATAGTGCAGTATATATGATGTATTACTTTCTTAAAATAATCAGTGGTTCACGATTTTGTGGTGATGCTGTGATCTCAGCCGTTTTTCTCGTTTCAAAATTCTGGCAACTAGTTTCTCTAATTTTATATCACGGGGAAATGATCTTTTTCATTCCTTGTTCTTTTTTTTCTTTCGGTCTGTTGTTTTCTGAAATGAGGGTGACTCTTTGGATCGATGTGACCGGTCCTAGATTCAAGGAGTTGCTTCCTTCTTGCATCAGTCGATGGGTGCAGGGGATCATTTTCAGAATGACGGACCGTCAAATTATGTTTCTTATTACTTTTCTTTTCCTCTCCTTTTGGACACAGTGGTAGTGTAATTCCAAGTGGCGAGGGCAGATGTTACGATGAGATCACGGCATCATTTCTCATGAACTTTCTTTATCATTATTTACATATAAGTCTTCATGGAATATCTGAATATATTACTTTCATGAAATATCACTATTTAATCAAATCTCCATTTACATTTCTTTAAAGTATATAAAGATATCAAATGAAAATCAATGACTGTTGAGCAAAAGAACTGGTATAAATTACAAACTGATTTACATCAAATGAATGTAAAACCTAGTTCTTACAAATACAGCAACATTTGGATATCTGTCAACATATCAGTTAAGAATGATATCCAGTAGTGAAATGAAGCAGTTGTTAAAATAAAAAGATACTATTTATCTAAAATTGTGTGCTAAATTGCAAGTCTACCATCTACTGGGCTGAAATGTTGATATCACCAAGGTCATATTGGCCTCTGTAAAGATAAGGCATTAGTAAAACGAATATTAAAAACTTAGGCTGAAGTTTTATGAGAAATGATGCTGTGATCTCATCGTAACACAATTATTGGAGGCCCTGCTCCCCGGTTCCTACGCCACCGAAATTATATTCAAAAAGGAAGCAAGAAATGGTCAACCTTAAATAGCTAAGGGTTTATGCTTGATTTTGCGTTAAATTTTCAAATTCATTTTCACCCAGTAGCCAACAAGGTTCAGACTTCTGTCGCACTTTAATCTTCTTTGTCGGGAAATGCGATGTTCAGAATTGCAGTGACAAAAACATAATCAGCTAATCGACCATTTGTTGGAAAATCTGATCTCTTATTGTAAAATACAATGTACCGGTACCGCATTGACTACTCCGTCTGTTCGTCAGGCCGAAAACATTGCTGACCACTTTCTTTTACTTTTTTTTTTTTTTTGCATTCCTTCTTTCTTTGTTCCTCTTTCTTCCTTTCTTTTTTTTCCTTTTTCCCTCTTTCTTCTTTTTCTTCTCCATTTTCATTTTTGCCGACAAGCATGTTCAATTTGCCGACACAACCACAAAGTTCGGGTGTGTGTCACCCCCCCCCCCTCCCATCCTTCCCTTTGGCTACGCCCCTGATGAAAAACAAGAATTCTTAAGAGCTTTCGGGCTTTGGCCCTGGACCATATTGAGCTTCGTCAAGGAACCCCACACTTTTATCGGAATTTTCTCAATGGTAGCCCAAACGCTTATCTGACAGTCTGAGTAGATTTTAACAGAGAATCAAAAATTGCCTACATCAAATAAACTTTCGAACTTTCTGTAGATTTCGCCTTTATCAGTCAATTTGGAGAAATATTTAGAACTTGACGAAAACCCCTTAACCCAATACCAAGGCTTCGACCCTGGATCTCGCCAGGGTCGCTTAAGTGGGTACAAGCGGGCTGTCACGCTGTGCCGTATTTAGTACTTGGTCAGTTGGTGTCCCCAAGACAAAATTTCTGGGGGACTCCCGGTGGCATTTGTTCCCAATTGTTCTGTATTGTGTTGTTGTAGACGCAATGTATATCGTTTACAGACAGGTCGGGCAAGTGCAAATTTTCTCCAGGCATATTTGTGTTACGGCCCACCCCCAGCATTATTAAAAAAGAATGAAAATGTGAAGAATTAAATTGTTTGTTGGCATTCACTTTCTTGGTTTCATGTTTTCATGACCGTTAATTTCCTTCAGACAGTCAAAACAAAGGGAGGAGGGGTCGGTCAGTATCGGATGATCGGGTTGTACACAACGGAGCCAGGGTTTTCTCATGGGAGGGGTGCGTTTCCAGGGCCAGATATAGAAATGTGGGAACCCTGGGAACTCCCAATGTAAACGCCCTTTTCATGAAAGTGAGCCGCCACAAAAAAAAAAAATATTGGGAGCATAAATGAAAATTGTATGTATAAGTGTGTACCGCCTATGGTGGTACTAGACACGTGAAACCCCAGGTTTTTTCGTGGTTGAGGTGGCAGGAAATTGATTAAAACCCATGTCACATATATACACCAAAACCATTTTCAGGATTGGGGACACGTTCCCCTCCCCCTTCCCCCACGCCCCTTGCTGGTGTCACTGGACAGCGGCAATGGGGAAGGAAAATGACACCTGGTGAGAAAGTTTGATTTCTCACCAAAACTAAAGGCAATTATTATGTTTTTATCATAGTGTTGGGCGGATCCTATACACATTTCCAATTTTGAACAGTGGTCCGGGCCCCACAGGAAGGAAATTTATGGGGCCCTAATTGTGGGGATCCTGGGCACGTGCCCATGTGGCTCATGCTTAAATCCGACTTTGTGCGTTTCCACAGCAAAATGTCCCAATTTCGGCCTATAGGGAAGTATATGTGTATATGACCTTACCAGCCCTCTCTACGGGCCTGCCAAAGTGGGACGGAATGTTTTTTAAGTAATAGGTCCAAATTTTCTACCGCATAATAGTTACCATGTTAGGCAAAAATAATTCCCGAACAAAACTTTAAAATGTTTTTTTTTTTTCTTTCTTTTTTTCTTCAGAAAATCCCATTAAAACGGGACTGCCTAATGGAATACACATAATACAATACAAAGTCACCAAATTTCTTCAAATTTATTGAAAACCGCACGGTGAATTAAAAAAAAAGACAATTCAATATGCCATTATTTCAAATCATGAAGAACAATTTGAACCCTTTATTTACTTCCCCGCGCTCGAAATGTGTCTGATTCTTATGTTATTCCTTTACAAACTTTGAATTTGAAATAGATGCATTGTGGGATACTTCTGTAAATGGTCCCTGATCGGGAGAACAAAACTGTTTTCCCGATCGGCATGATCGGGGTACGAACAGGACTGATGATGAATTTATCCCGCCGTACCCACACATGTTTTTAAAATTCTAAGCCCGGCCCTAGGACACGGGGTATATTTGTGTTACCCCCACCCCTCCAGCTGTCAAGTTACGCCCCTGGGATTTGCCTTTGGAGGCTTGGAGCATGGGGTCCTTGTGCCAATGACGCAATGACAAGCTCCGACACTGGTCCCTATTGCTAACATTTTGATATTTGAAAATATATTTTTAAAAAGGGAGAACAAAGTTTCCTAGTCCCATGAATACGTGATGAAAAAATATGACTGGCAGAAGGATGTCAAAATGTGCTCGAATCCATACGTCGTGCAATCGAATTATGCGACCGCATTAGGTGTGGGTGGATGGTGGTGGTGGTGGAAGAGAGGGCTGGAGGGGGGGGGGGGAAGACCTGCAGAGAATTTCACTTTCTCGCGTTGCATAAAGAAGTAAACTTGAGAAATTATTGACATAAAAGTGGTCAAATTTTCTTAACCTTTCGTAACTTTTCGTAAAATTTGGCAACATTTCCATAATTTAATTTGAAGAAAATGTCTGAAAATGAAAAAAATCCCAAAAATTAATGAAAATATTTTTTATAAATATTTTTTGAAACTGAAGCAAATTTCACGAAAATGAAGAATCTTTCTAGAAAAATCAAATAAATTTCTCGAAAAAGGAGGGAAATGTTCTAAAATTACGGAAAATATCCCGAAATTTGAAGCAAATGTCCAAGAATTGATGGAAATTTCACGAAAATTGAAGGAGTTTTTTGAAAAATTGAAGATTTCCGAAAGAAAAATGTCCCATGGAATCTGACGTCTCAATATTAATTCGTTAGATCTTCATTATTAGAAGGGGAGGGGCGGGCGGAGGAAGGAAAAGTAATACTCGGCCCCCAATAAATATATATGTCATTTTACACAATTTTGTGGGGCAAAACGATCTCGCGGTGGATGTCCCCGCGCCCCATGTAGCGCCGCCACTGGTTAAACTGTTTAATAAGATATAGTAAAAATTAAGTATCAAAATGGATGAACATTTTACCACTAATCTACAGCATATGAATTTGTAGGTGTAATATGCGATTTGTAAATTGGACATAAATTTGTGTTGCATGAACAGAAGACGACTTACTTTCTTATGTTAATCCATTGTGTGTTGATAATAATCAAACAACATTTGAAGAACCGCATATTGATTCTGATGTTGTGGGAACAGCGAATGTCTGGGAATAGGTAGGGACAATTTTGGACAACTTAAAAGGGCACTGAAATGAAATGTGATGGCGTTTTTTTTTTTTTTTTTTGGGGGGGGGACATCGAATACTTTTCTAGCACGTAACAGTATATGGTAATTTTCTGGTTTATATGAATATTCAAGTGACCTTTGCCCTCACGTCGTCTGTGCGCAATGAAAGCTCGAAATTTATCGTTGTTTATCTGTTGTGGATAATATATCTGTGAAATTCGCAAAAACAAGCGCCCTCACTATTCGGTCTAGTGCTTCAAGACCTGTGTGAACAAATATTTTCATCCAGTAATTACGGCATAATTTTATTAAATATATCATAATTCAAGTTGGTGATCTCTTTCGTCCATTGATGACATTTTTAATTGTTTAATGGTAGGCTTTTTGACATATAAGGCATAAATGAAGACATGAAGACACAAATCCTGGTAATCATGATTGTAGGCGATAAAGTGTTTTTGTACCCATTATCTTTGGAAACGCTGTAACCATGTTTATGAAATTTATGTCATTTCTTAAACGCGTAGGAAATATTTAAACAGAGTTTACAAGTTATCCGTTATTGTATCTTCCACGGAAACACTGAAACAATGTTTATGAAATTTAAGTTTGATCTTAAACACGTAAAAAATATACAAACCGAATTTACAAATTATCCGTTCCCGGATATTAACGGAAACGTTCGATACATGTTTAGATAGTTTAAGTTAGTTCGTAAACCTATAGTAAATCTGCAAATGGAGTTTATGAACTTTCCGTTATCGGATACTTTACGGAAATGTTCGTACCATGTTTATGAAATATAAGTTAGTTCGTAAACCTATAGTAAATCTACATATGGAGTTTATGAACTTTCCGTTATCGCTTATTTCACGGAAATGTTTATACCATGTTTATGAAATATAAAATACAATGAAAACGCAGCTCATTTTTTGCATGTTTCCAGAATATACGCTCGCTGAAATTCCGCTTAAATATGCTGACAATGTTTAAGAAATTTACGTTATTCACGTAATTTACGGATATTTCTTAGCATATTGTAAACGCATCGTGAAACTACTTACCATGTTTACAATCTTTCCGGTTATGGATACGCATCATAAACACGAAACATTCGTAAACTTGGTATTTAAGATATAACCGTTTACCAAAAACTTTAGGTAAACATGCATCAGTCAATGTTTCAGGCACCAGAAACAGCTATTTTGGTGTTGTGTCACAGTCTTAATCCATGCAGACTAAGTACTGAAGTAGTTTCAATAGGCACAATTTTTGTGGATAGCATATGTACACAATTTTTTCAAATATACAAGCAAAGGCACAAAGAGATATTGATATGATTACACAATTCACAATAAGAAGATTATCAAACATAGGTTGTGGTTCCAGAGTTGTTGAGGAATGTGAGGATGTGGACATCAGCCTTCTACAATGGACATCCCATTGCACATTCGACATTCTTGATGAGTAGTTTCTATATAGAACTTTAAAATTAAACTTAAATAGCTCGTTAACGTGATAAAATATTGGAGTAGTCTCTTCACCATATGTTCACAAGGCCTCTTTAACATAAGATGAAGTTCCTTAAGCGCTGAAGCAATCATCTAAAAAAGCTCTTCATCAGGTGAAAATATCTTATACCTAAGTATCTATGACTTTCTGATAAATGACTATGACTTACACTGGCGATGACGATCAACCACTTACAATAGCAAATCCTATAATCTGCGAATTGAGTGACCACTTCAGACGCTTTAATAATGCAGTAAATAAAGACATTTCTCTTCATTTACCTGATAGGGCTATTTATACGATTCTAAGATAGTACAGGAGGAAGTCAGGAAGCAATTTGGACGTGTAGAGCATGGTATTGCTTCAGGGTTTGTTAATATCCCATGGTGGAAATTCAAGCACTGTTCAAATGAGTTAGCTGCTATCTTTACTGTAATGTATAACAAGAGTCATTGGCGTAGGCAGTTTTTTTGTTTGGGAGATGGGGGAGAGGGGGGGGGGGGCTACTCATTGGTATGAATTTTGAATCATGACAGTATCTAAGCGGAGCGCCACCATGAGTTGGCGCGTAGCGTTCAGAGAAAATTTTCCAATAAATGCTGCCTATAGATTGCCGGAAATGGCACTTCCCAGGCCAAAAACTAGCAAATTTGAGGCTGTTTTTTTTTTTTTATTCTTCACAATTTGGCCAGAATTTTGCTGTACATTTTTCCCGAATTCTAGGTTGCCAAAAAAATTGGGGGAACTGTGCCACCTGCCCCCGCCACATACTTGCCGAAATACAATTTATTCAACTCTATTGCGTGGCGATATAGGGACAGTTTGGGTTGATGCTTCCAGAGTTTTTATGGGGGAAGGGGGTGGTACATGTCAAAAGAAGATATTTGCAAAGCAAACAAAAGATCATTGATCACACTTGCACACCTGGCCAATATTTTTGACTCCAGAATATTGAAAAATGAGGGGTTGAGTGAGGTGGCATTGTAATTACTTGTTACTTGGAGTCGAAATCAAACTTACCAAATCATAATTTTAAATTTACCCGCCGCTCTGATGTTATGGCAAATCTGTCGATGACTGATTCCACGTCTGGGCAATGGGCCCTATGAATTTGTAATAGAATAAGTGCCTCCAGTCAGGCTTCCGTCATTGTTGACCGAATAGCTGTAAGGGTTCTTTTCGTTTTTGAAAAGACTCTCTCCGCTTGTGCAGAAGTCACTGGCAAAGTTGCCAGCAACTGGAGCAACAGTGATATGTTAGGAAACATTTAAGAGCAATGATCCAGGGCACAGACGGATGAAGATGGTCGGGACTTGACAGTAACATTTTCCCATTTCTTCCTCCATAACATGCATTCACCCTTCACAATCATGAAAGGATCTCTTATCAAACTTGCATACACCTCAATAGCAGGAGTCAAATCATTTCACTGCCTCTCACCGTCAGCTTGTTTGGCGAATTTCATACAATTTGGTACAAGGTAGTTAAGTTTCATAATCTGTTGTTGATGTGGTCCAAATCTGTGCTTGAGGTCTCCAATTTTGGAGTCTATGGCTGGATAAAAAAAAGTTGACTCTGTAATAGCCTTCAGTGGTGTTGTCCGATGTTTGAGCATTTGGTCGGTATGAGCTTCTTGCTGCAATGCGTGGTTTTCGCAGTTCCACCTCCATCACATCTTGTGCGACCGATTCTGCCTTTTGATACAGGTCATGGAACCCCCCTTCAGTTCGCAATTCTTTGAGAACAGACTGGAGACGGTCTACTGAGGCTAACGCTTGGGATAACCCCCTCACTGTTTGTAAGACTCGGACAACTGGTAGCATCAATCTTGACAGTTTCTCCAAAATGACTAATGCAACTGCAAATTCTGAGTTGCACACCGATTTTTCAAGGGTTTCTGCTTTGTTTCTGTCGCAAGGTAATGCCCAGCATTTGATTTCCGATAAGGCATCTAGTGTATATTTCAAAAGTTGCATAATTGTTACAACTAATGTGTGTCGTTCCACAAAACGTGTTTCGCACAATGTAATCAGGTGCTTCTTGGTCATGGAAATACCAGTCACTTTCTATGAGGCTCTTCAACAGATCCGGTTTTTTTGCACTTGCTCGAAAAGTCAATGAAATTTCTCGTACAACATTTTCTGCATTTTGAATAGGAGGTACCTTGATTGCAGCGGAAGCACTCAAATTTAGGCTGTGCATGGCGCAATGAAAATAAAAGGCCAATGGAGCTGCCTTTTTTATTGTTGCTGAAGCACCAAGCCGTTCACTGCCCATGGCTCCTGCCCCATCATAGCCTTGTCCCACACAAAGAGACAGATCCAAACCGAGCTCACAAATCTTTCTTAGCAACGTTTCTCCAATAGCTTTGCCACTCAACTTGGTTTCATTATGCTCATTTTCACCAGGATTATTAGACTTGATGTCAGAAATCAAGTCCAATACCATTACCGTGTCCTCATGCAATCTCCAAACTCCAGAATCGCTTGGTGAAACATATCTTATAACAATTGCCAGTTGTTCCCTTTTTTGGCGATCCATTGTTTCATCAGCTATGATAGACCAAAACTGTGCTTTTTTGATGTTAGCAACAACACTTTCCCTAATCATGTCACCAGCAACGCAAATAAGTTTGCATATGGTCCTTCAAAAGTTAATCCCCACTACGAAGTCGAAAACGAAGTAAAGCCCTAAAATTTCCGTCATTTTCTGTTGGTTCATCTCCGCTGATAGAAATTGTCCCTCAGTTCACCTCTGTGGCCTCTGAGGGAATGTTTTGTCGAGAACAGGTGAGAATTGTATCAATAATTGGACGAAGGCGATCTCTGTTTTGCTGAATCTCCCGCTTGTAAGATTCGTTAATGTGTCCTCTAATATCTGTTCCATGTTGAATCATTGTTTGTCGAAAGTGTTTCATTGCAACTACGTTTTCTTGGTGGTATTCAGTGGCCTGATGACTTGATAAAGCTCCGTTTTTGCCTGTTAGATCATCAAATTGTGTAAAGGGTTTTGAAACCAATTTTCCTGGTAGCTGACCTTTTCCTCTACTTCTAGCTCCTACTCCATTACAACCTGAAAATAACACACATGGTACACAAAACACTCCTTCCATCCCTTCAACTTTGCTTATGCTCAACCAAGGGAACTTCTCACAATGATGGGGAAGCAAACGCCTCTTGTGCATTTTTCCTGATTTCATATGAGACGAAGAAGGAAAATCTTCTTCCCTTGATGGTTTCCATGGGGATACAAATTTAGCTCGGTCTTCTTCATTTAAACTTTGTGAAAGTACAGCATAACCAATGTCATTGTCAGCTGCTTTTGTAGAAACGGTAGCGGTATCAGTACTACATTGTTGGAGTGGTTGGTCTGATGTAATGCCAGCTCCAGTTTCACCAGGGGGAACAGGTGTTGTATTATCTCCGCTAGTTGAAGGAATGTCAACATGGACAATTGCCTCTTCTTTTTCACGACCTGGAATCGGATATCAAAATAAAAGTCTTTCACTATTTTCTCAAGACTCAAAAGAGGCTCAGAAGGACAAATCCATTTAGAATAAGACATGTCAACTTCCGCGGTTTATTTTCAACATCTACTTACCTCAAAACTCTAAAATTGTATAATCATACAAAATTTAAGTTTTTATCAATTGATGTTTTTCTTCTTAATGAACAATTTCCTCCGAAACATTAAAAAAATACAGTGAAATTTATGAAACATGTTAGTGAGATTGACTACGGGTACCTTCTCCACAAACCCTAAAGCCTTGCGTGCACACAACTAGTTTACGCAAGCTCAATATGCGCGCATTCATTCTTTCTGGTGTTCTTTGTACGCACATAGCTATTTTTAACAATGGTTAAAGTTACGTACGCTCCGTAACAATTTGACGCTCGTTATTCGTTTAAAATGTGAAGAAAAAAAATGAAGCAAAATCGGCACTGCGCGCAGTACGCAGTGTAGAATTGTTTATTTTGAAGTCAATGTTCTGTAAATCGGTAAAATGGAAACGGATATTTATTTGCAAGCATCGCACGTTTACCTGAGGTATGTTTATTCTCTTAAATTGTTGTTTTTACGGTAGAAAATAAATTGACTAGTTTGTTAAACATCTTTAATACGTAGGCAAACAAATACTGAGCATTTTACCGTGCGCCCGCCAAACCATACAACGCAAATATGATTAGTCAATAGCAGTCCTTTCCCCTCTATTTTCGTATAGGCTGGTTCCTGACCATCATACAGCGACATGCTAGTAGGCCTATATGGTCAGGTTATTTATCTGACTAGCGACAGCCCTTAATTCCAATAGGAAAATGACCTTATTGTACTTGTAGCCTAGGCAAGCAATTTTCATAATTCTAGGCACACATATTTTCCTTCAACTATAATCTGGGGTTGACGGAAGAATTATGATATTGCTAGGTTGTCTAGAGCACTTCCCGCCATCCTATTTTTCTGGGCTGAAAATATAATAAAAAATGTTTGTTTGCTCCGCCCACACCGACGATGAGAAAAAGTATTATAAAACTCGTGGAACTAGTTTCAGGTAAGCCTATATTAAAGACGATAGAACAACAACAAATGTTCACTTATGTATACATATCATTAATATATTTACTGGACTGGGCATAAATTACCTTCATCCGTGTTTTCCCTTTTCCTTTTTGAAAAACCATATGCGGAAAGTGACATTTTCAAAATTTAAGTTCAACCAAACTTAATTACCGCCTTCAGATTTCAGACAAATTGATTTCCATTTGTGGAAAGTTTTGGGCAAAATGATGGGGCACTTCCAGTACTTTGTTATCGCAAAGCAGTAGCAAAATGGCGCCATCTTCTATCGTCATCGAGTAAGAACAGGCTTGGCAAGTTTATGGCTCTTGACAAATTACAAATTGCGTCAAAATTTTCTTTAAAAATTTGAAATATTTTTGTTTTGTTTTACAAGGATAAAACGAATTTACATTGCAGGGAATGCAGGGAGATTCGCATTTCATGTATGCACATCTGTACGATACATAGGCATATAGGTGTAACTTATTTTTTGTTAATATGGGATGGGGCATGGCCCTCCTCCCCCCCTTCCTCCCCCCCTCCCCCTCCTCCCCCTTCTCCCTCTCTGGCTACGCCAGTGACAAGTGTATCAACCAAAGTACCATTCCATCAGTCTGGAAGCATGCCAAAACTTCACCTGTACCTAAACCTGCTTCAGTGAATGATTACAGACCTATCAATATTTCAAGTATCGAGTTTAATTGCATGCAGAAAATACTGCTACCATATGTAATGCAGTCTATAATTACAAGGGGTGATCAAAACCAATTTGCATACAAAAAGGCGTTTCTTGTACTGATGCCGTACTTACTCTTATCCATGGTATAGTTTCAGGGCTAAATAAGAGAGATACAACCGTTTCCAAAGTCTTGTTTCTTGATTTCTCAAGCGCCTTTAACACAGTTTTGCCAAATCGTCTAATCAGTAACTTAACCAATTTCATTGAAGAAAAATGGCTTATTTACTGGCTGGCGGACTTCCTACAAGGATGGTCTAGACAAGTAAAACTACAAAAAGGTACTTTGATAAATCAGAAATCAAAATTGGTGTTCCACAGGGAGGTCCACTTTCTGCATTTTTATTTTTATATATACCTATAAATTCGTTCAGACTCAAATTGTCGTTGTCAAATATGCTGATGACACCACCATTTCGTGCAATATCTCTAAGCAGACCCATCGCAAAAATCAAGGTGACTATCAAATTTTGTGAACAGAGTTGTGGATACGTGTGGAGAGAAAAATCTGCTTCTTAACCCAAGAAAATCAAAGAAAATGGTTTTTGAAAATATAAACATAAAATTGAAACAAAGAACGAGAGAACGATCATTTATGGTGATTGTGTCGAACGTACGTCCTGTACAACCTATCTGGGAGTCTGCATCGATGATAAGTTATCGTTTTTTAATCATATTTCGAAGATGTTATCCAAAGTGTATTATATTGTCTCTACATTAACCTATATCATTTCTTATTTCCCTCCTGAAACTAGGATAAAGATATTTACAGCCGCCATCTTGCCTCATATCATTTATGCAGTCCCAGTTTGGTACCATTTTTGAAAAGTAAAAGATAAAAATAGAATTAAAAGTTTCTTGAGATATTGTGCCAATATATTTTGTTTAGACAGTGATTTACTTATAAATAAAGTAAATGATGCAGCAAAGAAAGAATTTGACAGACTTGCCCAAAACATAGTTTCAACAAAAGACCACCCATTAAATCTAGAAATAACATCCATGTGCAATAAAACATATTATAATTTGAGAAACCCAGCCACCATCCCAAGTTTTAGAACAACAGTTTTTAAAATTCATTTGTATATAAAGCTGCAATTTTTATACATTTTGGTATTTTAGACCCCTTATTATAACCCTTTTTAATCATTTTGCATTCATTTTCATATCTTTAACCGTTTTATAGTCTCATTTTCTACATTATTTCCTTTCGTTTACTTTTTATTTATTTTTATTTTTATTTTTTGTATTGTATATTATTGTATTATTGTATTTTCCTATTTATAAGTTGTACATGATTTATACTGGAAATAAAAGATAAAATATAAAAAAATCAGTCCCGAAGTATGCCTATTAATAGGAACAATTATTACACACAAGAATATTTAACTCATACAACCATATTGTTCAGATGTTGCGATAACATTTTATAGTTTCTAATTTATGTACTTGAAATATTAAAAATCATTGTGTTAAAAAACATTCAAATTTTTAACATGGTTGTTTCGCGCCTAAAAGCCTAGCTCTATTGTCTATTTTATCTGATATTTCGAAAACGACGTGGTGAACATATGAAATGGGAGTGGAAAAGTTGTAGCCATGACAGTAATGAAGGTGTTTCATTAGTTTTAATTTTTCCCTAGCAAAGATATTTTTTCCAAACGTATTTCAAATTTGAAAAATGTTACATTACATAAGGCTTTAACATTAGGATAGCAAAGGATCATGGGAAATATCACAAAATGGCGGCTTCCATGTAGCAAAATGTTCCCATTAATAGGAACATTTATGTTCCCATTAAAAGGCATGCTACCGGGCTGATAATACAAAACGACAATCCATTAGCTTAAACAAGGCGATGGGTTTTGACGATAAATCTTTGTAATATTCGCTTTTACCAATAAATTTATCTTGATTGTTTGACACAATCAGTGCTGTTACATTCTTACATTTTCAGAGCATGAGTGAATGCTAGCAACTATTTTGATAATTTTTCATCAAATCACAATAAGTGTTTATTTAGAAAAAGCAATACCTGTGAAAAGCACGTATTCATAACTTCTTGAAACGTCTTAAATTGTACATAATTTGAAACGCTTTTATCTATAATATTTGTGATGGAGTGACAGGGAAGATTGTTTTATTTTGTGCATTAATAATCAAAGATTGGAAAAGCTCGGGTTAAATAAGCCTAAACCAGTATACTCTTTCATATCATTCATGTGTTCATAAGACTGTTAGCTTTGGAAAGAAAATGTATGGAAAATATAAACATAAAGCCAAATTATAAGCAAGTTTTTCGTTTTCATTTTTCACTCTGTGGGGAGGGGGACGGGGGGGTAGTTTGTCTCTATTTCTCTCGCGGTTCTCTGAAGGACGATCCAGGGTAATATACGGTAAAACAAGTATAAAGCTGATGGAATTTGTATCCGTCTACTTCAAGTCATTTTGGGTATAATGGTTCTGATTTAGTGTTTTTGACAGCCAGCTGACCAGCGGAAGACAACCAACTCCCATCCATGCTATACTTGTTTCTGCGACATACATCGTGCGAAACGTGTTCAACTAATTGTGAGGAACACACAACTATCTAAGAAGTTGAAGACTGTCTTGCCTTAATTAATTTTAATTGTTTCTAAGTACTTGAGCAATTATAAAAGTTGTTTTAAGTGTTTGTAATTATACCTGATATTCATATGATGCTTGAGCGTAGACAAGTAGAATGGTAGAATTACTGGGACATTTATTTCACTGTTCTGGCAATCAACGTCCTGAATGATGAAAATTCCGGGTCCATTCATAGAGGCTGCTCTATTCACGACCAGTGCATGACTGAAATATAAAAGTGAGCAAGAAGATACCTTGATTCACGATGTTTTAGAGTAAACGATTTCTTCATAGTTAAGAACTCAATTTAATCACCACAACTTTTAGAAAGTCCATTTCATCGTATGTAATAGTCCACTGTCAAACTGGTGTTCCACATTTCAGTTCGTACCGATGGACGATGTATAAAATAGACTGGTTCAGACGGTCACGTTTCTTCATAAGGGTATTCCAAAATGAGTTCTTCATAAATGTGGTAGCGCTGATTGTCTCGTTGTCTCTGTTTGATTAACAGCATCACACTCCTTGATCCTTGCATGTAGTTTTAAAAATATTTATCGATTTTTTTTAGTTCAGTCTCAAACTTTGATGCAGTTTGATACAGCATAATTAGATAACACATTATGATTTATCATCATAAAAAATAGAGAAAATCGTTTACAATCGCTATATTAGAATCAATTAATTGAGCGTGTGACATAGCCGTGACGTCACCCTGAAGTCGTCTTTAAAATAGAACAAGACACTGAAGTAGTTCCTTAAAAGTGTTTGGCTTTTATTCTATTATTCACAAGATGAACTTGTCTAAAGAGAAATTGCTCATATAATTTCATTTTCTTGAGATTCGCATTCGACAAAAAATATTAGGATGGTTATAAAAAAATTTTTACCGAAATGAAAAGCCCCTGTACTTTTGGATCCAGATATGATGTACATCATCCTTTGTCGGAAGTTAATTTTTATTGTTGTTATTCACGAATGACAGCTAAATGTTCTACAAGTTCCTACATACAGGTAAGGTGGTATGTAAGAATGAACTTGTTATGAAAAAGGGTAGTTTTTTTCTTGAAGGCTATAAAATGTGATATCAATGATAATATTACCAACTGCAAAGAATTTGCGGATTTTTCGTGTGGGATTTTCTCGAACATCGTATTATGCTGGTTAAAAAACTAAGATTCTATATTTGCATACAAGTTTTTTCGAAAGAGTGAATGATACCTGCATAAACAATTACACTTAACAGCTTGCTAAAGAAATTATTGAGAACATTATTTTAGTAGTATGATGACACGACATCCTTTTACTGAAAATACCATTGAATAAGGTACTTTTTAAAGGAGACATGAAGTCTGATACAATCATTAATTCATTTGATAGAGGATACAAATCTTAACCAACTGCCAAATACAGCAAGTCAAAATCTTATTCCTATCTCAATTTAGTAATGTTTGAAATCGACACATGGGACTGTCATTTTGTTCAATTCTGTATTGAAATATTGTGCATGATGACATAATTTTCCCAATAGGGACATAAGGATTATAATGTATTTTTGATGAAAGTTTTTATACCAAAATGATGTGACACAAAGTTTTAACAGCATGTTTTGATGATTTCATGTGTACACAAAAATGTCCTTGATCCTTACAAAAAAAAATTTTTTTTTCATAAGCTCGAAAACTTGAGGTAGATTATAAAGAAATACAAAGCATTCCAATATCCTACTGGTCTGATGACATCAGAATCTACATGTTTTGAAATCAAAATGGCAGCTCCCATGGTACTATTAAGTAGTCGTATTAAAGTTGTTATTAATTATAAAAAATGTGTTAGGTATTTTTGGGAGGTATGAAACTTGGTCAGAAAAGTTTTTATTTTCAATTCTATCAAATGAAATAAGGATTAAGTCAGACTTTATGTCTCCTTTGATATATGAAGAAGTGATTTGCACATAATGCTTTATTTTCTACTGAAAGTGCAAAAAAGTACGAGAATCAGTTTTAAGCAGGTTTATTTTTAAATCTAAATTCGTATTTGAGATTGAAAATCACATAATGAAGAAGCTTAAACATTTGATAAAAAGGTTTAGTATCATTGGTCTGTCTTCAGATGAACAGTGTGGGTTGTGGGTTGCCTAAAAAGGCCGCGAATCAAGAATAACAGCAGGTTGGTATCATCTTCTACGTCTATGCAGCCAAGTTTAGTATCATCTGCCTAATAAGGGTGTTTTCATTGACGTTATAAGGTTGCGTGACTTTGTTTACATCGTCATTTTGTAGGGTAAGAACACTGTCGTCTGCTGTACACTTAATTAGACTTACAAACGTCTGCATGTTGTTATATAAGATTATTTTGTAAGATAATTATACCGAAATCTTGCTGTGCCGTTGGTTGCACTAATAAACGTGTGCCGTTGGTTGCACTAATCGACGTATGCCGGGGAATAAAAAGACGTTTTCTCGATTTCTATCAGATGATGAACGACGTTCGAAGTGAGTTTCGGCTGTACGACGCAACGGCTTTCAACCTACGGTTCACACTAGGATTTGCAGCGAGAACTTTATATCAGCTTCTGTCTGCGTATAGCGAACAATCAGATGGCGTTCACGTAAAGTTAATCATCTTATACCCGGTAAATATATCAAACTTAAGGAAAATATGAAGTAAAATCAGAAGCGAACAAAAAACTACAATCAGTAAGATTCGCTGAACTGATAGGTGGGTAAGCATGCAGTATGTTTGTTATACGTGTGATGTGACTGAGCTGTGAAAAGACGCGTGAAACGCAACGACGCTTTTTTTGCAAAATGGCTTCCAGATGAGTTAGAATAACGTGATGAAATCCCTCTATTGAACATAGCATCTTGATATTACAAACGTAATGAATTGAATGTTATACTGACCCTTTAAAAGCTCCAAGGGTTTCCAGTTATTTATGAGGGTTATGAATATGGGAAGATCAGAAAATCAAAGGTCATGCTAATGATAACAAATGAAAATTTCAAAAACACTTTTTCTCTTTGAAAGGGCACTTTTCACTCATTGAAAGGACACTTTTGTAATCTAAAAAAAAGGCACTTTTTCCTCATTGAAAGGGCACTTTTCCTCTCTGAAAAAAGGCCAGTATTTAAACATTTGAGAAAAGTGTGTGTGTGTGGGGGAACATGTTTCCCACGGTTCCGCCGCTTATTTAAGTCTAATGGAATATCTAAATATAATTTCTTACCTGAATCAATACGGTATTTACGTTTCCCTTCCTTGTCATAAGTTTAATGGTGTATCCTTCCATAAATCGTCTTGTCCCTTTAGGCTTTTCTATATTTCTGCAATACGTCAGTTCTTGGTATCACTACAAAACATATGGTTTGCAATCAAGATTCAAGACTTGTAACCTTAAGTTCGTTCACTTCCTATAAAGTCTTTTCAAAGTGACTAATAGACAACATGATATTATAAGATATAGAAAGGAATAACATCTTGCAATGTGAAAGGAAAAATAAGCATGCAATTATCAAGTTAAACATTTATACTTCATACATGATCATATGATTAAAGCAAGCAAATTCAAACCATGATGACGTAGTATACCACACCCGCTTATTTTAAATGCAAATCTAAAGTACGTCAGTCGACGACCATGTATACAAATGAATTTGGTCATTGTAATTCTACAAAATATCTACACAAAGCCCGTGAGAAACAAGTTAAAAAGGCAAAGGGGAAACAAGGACACCGTTTGTCTTAGACACATGTGATTCAAAATAAAAATAAAACATATGAATATGAGAAGCAGCATTTTATCGGCTTTTTAAAGTAATATACTTTTCTTCTGCTAAACCCCCTATCAAAAAATAGAAACGACTTAATGGGCAGCTACAGTAAATTTGGATATGAGTTGTCAAGCAGATGATACCTGCAATGATCACAATACCAATGCAATCCAATTAGAAGTGTTACCATCATATCTAATTATGGTTTGAACAAACCGGTAATTATTACTAAATAACATTATGAAAAATAGAAAAGCATTTCTACAAGGAAGTAAAGGCTCTTATGAAACAGGTCGATGTTCACTTTTAAACAACAATTGGAATAAGTGACTTTTATAGGCGTGGAACATAATTATTTTTACATTTGAAAGCGGTATATATTACCAGAATATTAATCACGTACATGGCAAACGACTATATACAAGATGTTTCATTGTCCAACGTTTTTTCCTCATTTGGTTTTGGTCATTCTATTTCTTGGATATTGTTTGACCGGCGCATATGTGTTTTTTCTGCTGGAATTCAGGCTGGATCATGAAGTGTTTTTAAACGATATGCAGCGGGTGACACGATCTTTACACGTGGTGGTTCATGAGGAAACACGAAAAGTTAATTTTCCTCCAGGTAGAGTATTAAGTTTAAGTTTAGTTTAAGTTTATTACACTTATATGGCGCATTATTTAAATAACTTATTATAATGCGCCTTACAAAATATGCATATAAAGAAAATAAATACAAATGTAAATAAGATAGGCATGAAATATAACGAAAACAAAAAACAAAAAAATCATGAAGAGGACTTGAAAGCACAATTAAATAAGCAAGTCTTAAGCAAGGTGTGCAATTGTTTAAGGTATTGAGAAGATTTGATTGAAAGAGGTAAGTCATTCCAAAGTTTTTGGCCAA